>PNEQ01067644.1:0-15871 GCA_003012365.1 Medauroidea extradentata | reverse complement strand
GTCAGGTTCAAAGCGTGTAACAAACAAAGCCTTGGTTCTTCTGGGCAGTTTTGAAATAGTTCTTAGTGTCGAGCTGTTACGGACACCTAACTCAGCTGGCTTGCGAGTCTTAGCACGATCAGCGGAACTGTTCAACGTGTGTTGAGTCTTGCGACGTCGTCCGGAAACCTCAGTGTAACCATCACCGTCAGCAGAAGCGAGTCGGTTGGCCTCAGCATTACGGCTTAGCTCTCCTGAAGAGGGAAGGGGGCCACATGCCTGGTGAGAGCTCAACGGTTGTTGCTGCTGTTGCTGCTGTGTCACATTTAAACCTTTACCAGTATGTAGAGGTGGAGAGTTTCCCGTTACTTGACTATAGGAAGGCTTTTTAAAGATATAGATAATAATAATAATAATATCAATAACAATGGGTGTATAATGTACTCACTAGGCAAGTTGTTTGCCCTTAGGTAAAACCAAATATTAATGTAGAAAATAGCAGTACATGAATTTCAGTAGTGACTGTTTTTTTTTTATAATGCTACAAGAGGCCTTTGAAGGATGATAATTTGAACCCTTTTTGAAGCCCTACCATCCTCCTTCCCTGATAAATACACCTACCTACTACTCAAAACTATTTGTAAAAATAAGATATGTGACATGCCAGGTTATCTTGAATTTACATAATGCAAAAGTTTCTTACAATGGTTATATTTTGAACATGATATGTTTCCACCTCTAACAGACCATAAATTCACTCTGTATGTTATACTTCTGTACAATGATTGTTCCAAATACCTGATTTGCAACTACTTTGCAATATCACAGTATATCTAATTTGTTTAGGCTAGTTGAATGCTTAAATTAATTCACAAAAAAAATCACGCACAGTATTTTCATTATGTCTATTTCTACACTCAAAAACAGTAGTTTCATATTTTAAGACAAACTGGTGGCGGGTGAACTCTTTCCAATACCTACACTACTTAACTTCAATCCCTATTTTAAATTTCCCAACCCCTTTAACATTAACCAATTCCTCCTCCAAAACATTCCACTCCCTTACCGTCCTGACAAGCATTGACTTTCTACCTCTCTCCGTTCATCTCCAGACCCTCTGAATTTTTTTTCTTGGAAAACAATATTTCCCAACCGCCCTCACCATTCATTACCTTATACATCACCAAAAGTCTATCTATTTGCCTTCTATCACTTAATGGTTTTTATCCCAATTCCTGCATCACCACGGTAGGCCTGAAGTTCCTTTCCTCCTCTCCATCCCAACCCTGCCATCTCCATATATTCATCATCTATCTCGCTGCCCTTTTCTGCACCTTTTCCAATACTTTTACCTCCACTTGCACATACGGATGCCACTCTGCTGCAGCATATTCCAACAATGGCCGAAACCATTAATACTTGTCCTTTACTACACTACTAACTCCCTTCAACACCCTTCCCAATAGTCCCATCACCCTTTTTTACCTTCTTAACCACTCTCTCTACCTGTTTCATCCACCTTAGATCTGCTTGTAACACAACCCCTACTACCTCTATCTGACCGGCACATTTCTGCTCTTCTTCTTCTTCTTCTTCTTCCTGTAGTTTGAATAATAACATGACCACTGATTTAAGAACATTGAAGCAACTAGGTAATTTAATTTACACACCTCACAATTTTCATCTTCACCATCATCTTCTATTGCTACTTCTTCATAAGCTTCAACAGGAATATTAATCTTAGGCTGCATGTCAGGAATAACTGTCAATCCTAAAACAATCAGGTATTGTACCAGTAGATAATGTGAACAAATAAGTGAATGCTGTATTATTTATAATACATCACATAGTAGTAAATTTCCAAAATGCTTTATACACTCATGCAACTTCACAATTCTTTGTTTACACATTGCATAGTTTACAGTTTACAAAGAAAAAATTAGTGATTTCACCAATGCAGAACCCACATTTGTGGTCAAGCAATACATGGACGCAGATGTCTAATCATGCCAACAAAGTTAAAGGGACAAATCGGTACCTATATGAAAATATTGGTTTAAAAATGCATTATCAGCATGCTGGGGTGCTTCTGCACTTACATTGCATTTTTGCCACCACACATTATCGTTCAATTACTTGTTCATGATTATTCTTAAAATTCAAAACACTGCAATTGCTGCTGAGGCGGCCTATCTCCCTGGCTGTTGAATTATACTGCAGTGGGCAGAAAAAAAAATTATTTGGTAAGTTTTTGTGAATTTGCCTGATTTTGACAGTTATCTTCTGCAAGGATGCCTGGTAGTTCAATTCTGTTAACATCTAAACCATTCGCAGTTCTTGGAAAAACAGGGCCTCTGTAAACCTGTTTACAGACACTGTCAGAGAAGAGAAATGTCAAAATCAGGCAAACTCATACTGTACAGACTGTATTAAGGTTGTGTTAATGTATCTATCTATGAATAAAAAAAATGTTTATAAATTACTTTCAAAACAATACACATAGGGAACATTTCTCAGTCGTCCAACATGGCTAAAAACTTCCTTTTTACTTTTTTTTAACAACCAAGATAGAATAAAAATTAGTTACGGGATCGTCAGTGTGATTTGGTACACATTTTCCAGTAAACACCAATTTGGTCACCGCTTACAGTGCACATAGGGGCAATGAGACATAGGCAAGTGTGCCGTGATAGTAAATGTTGTTGCCTGAGCCTTCAGAATTAAAAATAGCTGCAGGGAGGCCTCTTGGTCTTCCCTACCGCATTGCCATGTAAGCATCCAACTTTTGTTTGACAAATGCAGCCACACTATCTTCCTCCTGTTTTTGAACACAGTGTATCCCACCCTATCTTCCCAACCAAAAGTGCCTCCAAAGTCACTACCACATGCACCTCTATCACCATCCATAGATCATCCAGCATCTTTAACAAACTTTTACAGATTACTTATACAATATAGAAAAGACAGTATTAGTGTTATGGTTGCATCTTTTTTTCTAGTCTATTCTTCTTTTCAATGAAATTAAATTAAAAGCATTTGTCTAGCATATTTAAGATACCATAGCATATTTGAGAATTCTACCACTACTACTTATTTCCTATAGTCTTAATGAATTTCATTCTCAGATCTTACACGTGTAATCAACTTAATTACAAGCTTTCAGAACAAGAGACACATTTTTCTTCAATGAAGCATACCACTCACATCAATACTTTGGATGCTACGGGTGTAGTGGCTATTCTTCATAATTACCATGCTGCAAAGTAGACCAAATGTTTTAATTTATGAAATTAAAAATTGGTTTCATTGCCTCCTGGAATTCATAGAATATACTGTTTTACATAAAATTTATTCACATCATATACCGTACTGGAAGCATTGTCATGTCACATCTTGGTGCCAAATTTGTACCAGTACCAAAAAAAAAAAAAAAGAGAACCCAGGTAAGGTTATTTCTCATACACGTTAAAAAGATGAGCGAATTTCTTATGGGCAAGGTTGGCAAGGGATAAATCTTGCTGCCATGTGCACTAGTATTGCAAAAGGGGCTACGACATTGCCGAAGCAAGTAGCGCAGGATTCACGAACGAATGTGCTGATACATAACCGCTGATGCTCAAATTTATGTTTATTATACTTCCAGGAAAGCAACTGTTTTCTTATTCACAAACATGACAGCATGCGTCTTACAGCCTAACCCCATGCAAATGACATACCAGAGTTAACAGACAAAATTTCTCTATCTTGTATGCAACATGGCAGAAAAATCTATATTTTAGTTCAACTACTCAGATGCTAGTGTAAGCAAAGTAAGAAAAAAAGGTTTGTGTAATAGCCCCTCCAAAATACAAACAATTCAAATAATACTTTACCTTTATACGAATCACGCTCGAAATGTTTCTTTGAAATAAATGTATCAATCAAATTCTAGTTGCATGCTATTTCCGTACAATTTCGAAAACATACATTTAATTCATAGACGAGCTTAAGTAAAACTAACCATAACCTGGGTGTAATAAATAAAACTAAAAAAATATCCTTGTAAAAATAATTAATGCTTTGTTATAAGCACAGAAAAATTTCTATGTTCACATCAATGCCCACAGACATCCCACTGTAAACACAATTTGAAGAAAAGTTTCATATTTTCATGTCTGTGATCAGAATCTATAGCGATATGACAAAGAACTGGTATAAGTTGACATGACATTTCTTTAAAAAAAAAAAAAAAAAGATCGAAGAGAAATTATATTATCATCCACTTCATAAGTTTTTTGCCTGTAATATCTCACTATATCCAATTTATCAGAGCCCTCATAACTGTTACAACACTGTAGACTACAAACAATCATGGCCTTTTAAATGCTGATCATTCAACGAAATAGGCCTAAATAATCACCTGCATACTCAGCATCACAGTCAAACTGGTTGTGAAGACCACATATACTGCTTGACCCAATGACGTCTTGTACTTTTCCCAACACAGGATCCGATTTCACAATAACAGGAGCACCTCCACCTAAAGGAATCGGGAATATATTTGGTAAAAATCATATCGTACAAAACTGTAACAGTATGGATTCATTAAAATAAAAAAAAATACATATTGTTATAAGACTTCATACCTGTTTTGAAAACCTCCAACTTTTCCCTCGCATGTTCTTTTCTTGCCTGTTTTTTTAAATTATCAAAACAGGCTTTTAAAGTTTCAGTCGTTCTAAAATTTGTATTACTAGTTGAATTAAACTCCTTGGCAATCAACCCCCACGTGCTGTTTTTTTCTCTCGTTGTAACCGCATCACTTTTTTTGTTTTCAACTATATTTGCGTATTCAGAGACAAGCTGTACTAACACTAACTTCTCATATGTAGAGAAATTCGCTGATCTCTTACGTTTTACGTCGTTCATTCTGCACGAAAGTCCAAATCAGAGGTTAACATCGAAAACAATAATAAACGATAAAGTCACAGTTAACAATAAAGTCACAGATATATACACGATAAAACTTCCTCAAAACCGCCTTCTAAATACGTTACAATGGTGTTCAGAAAGTTAAACTCAGAGTAACTACACGAGATTAGTTAACTATTGAAATGTCATGGTGAAACACAAAAGTTTAAGCTGGGTTTAAATAGTCGGTTTAACTTTACTTAAAGATTAGTTACACCTCGTTTAACATTTGTTTGGTGAAATTGGCCCTAAGTGTAACAAAATTCACTGTTGACATTTTCCTATACGAAATTACAACTGTATGGAACAGACATCACCTCTATCTGTATGGAACAGACATCACCTCTATCTTTAGGTTCAATGTAGCTGGTTACAAATGTATATTATGTACATAACACCTGGCTCTCTAGCATGGTGCAAAATAAATAAGGTAAAAGCAGATACACTATAGATCAATACAGGACAGCTTGAGCATTATTGCGAGAATTCTTGATTGTGTTGTCACACCCAGTGGTCTCAACTACTTCAAGCAAAAATATTAGGGACTTAGGGACCATTACTGTATAAAATAGGAACTTTTTTAGGGACCAAAGTTAAAAATAAGAACCATTATAGGGACCAAAGATACAAAAAAATCCCCAACCAACAGGCCGGATAAGCAGAATTCAACATTTGATGAAAAATATTATAGATAAAGACTTCTAACATTCCTTTGACATACTACACCGAGAACTGCTCAAAGGTAAAATATAAAGAATTATTTTGAAAACAGCACTAACATTCTTTATTTTCAGTGACATAACTAACAGATAAATAGTTTAATTCTGCCTGGATGCGGTATGGCCATATATTATGACTTTATTACAAAATATTGATATTTTTATTATAAGTATTACAAGAACGTATTACACTGAACTAAAATATACAATTTTTAAACACCAATAGATTTAATCCATTAATTTATTGCACTTTCAACCAACAACATTAACAAAATTTTTTCAATCATTTTAAAACATTTCATTTTGTCACTGAATGAACAAATGAATGTACACATACACCAAAATTTTTAATGATATTTGTACTTAACATTAAAATTTTTTGCATTAATTGTGGGAACAACTTTATAATTGGGAACTAACATGTAACAAAAAGGTGAGTAGACCTTCTATAGTATTTTTTTTGCAAGACAGTCCATTTAAAAACAATTTACAATTTTTTAGTATTGTGGCACAAGATGGACGCCAAATGCTAATGTGTAAACCAATATACTACATAGATTTCAAACAGATCACCTTTAGACAAATCAGTAAGTAATTAACACTTGTCAAAATTTTACACAGCTTTCAAACATATCAGACAAAATACTGACATAAAATAGCAATAATTGAAATACTAAACAACTTTTACACAAATCTTTCATAGACAAATCAAGAAAAGTAACCAACATTTTACGAAATATTTTACAGACTTTAAATTCCCCCATACACAAACACTAAAACACAGGTAATCATTATACTCTTATATCAGATACTAATATTTTAATTACAATAGTTATAAAGTAACATTTAACAAAAACATGTACACCAAAGCCAGCAATTTCACACTACACTGCAACTGAAAGTTTTCTTACAACTTCATTATGTTTCTGGTTTTTTTTTGAAAAAGCTGTAATAATTGTATCTTTCCTTTTACCAACCTTGTCCACCAAACAAAAGACTTCCTTCTCCTTTTCTTTTCGTTCCATTATGTCACCTTTTGCAAGTGCTTTTTTCAGTCTAACATTACCTTCATCAAGCAATTTCAGTGCAAATGTATCTTATTCACCTATATCCTTCTTGACTTTTTTGAGCCTATCTTCCAGAATGCGAACCTTTTTCTTTTCTTATTCAGCCTCTTTTCGTTTAGCATTTTCAGCAGCCTTTAGACTTTCTTCTTCATGTTCTTTCTTCTGTTTCTCTTCTCTTAAACGTTTTTCATTTTCAATATGCCCCTAATAGCCCTTGTAAGCAATGATAGCTAAAGAAATCAATTTTTTGGTGATTGGTACACTCACTGGTTCATTATTATAATAAATTTTAAGACAATATGCTATATTCAGCCTTGCATTGAGCATTATTTCTTTCATGTGAGATCTTTTCTCTGACAATATTTCACCAGAAAAAGGAAAACCCTCTTTCGACATCAGCACTACCATGATATAAACAGAGAACAGCTTTGATAAATTTTGCTAGAGATGGATACTTCAACTCCCCACCATAAATTTTTTCTTCAAGTAATGTGCCCAAAATGTATCAACCCTATTTTCTTGTGGTTCATCTGCATCAAGAAGAAAAACTTTCCACTCATCAATAAGAACATTAGCTCTGATATTAACAGGCAATGTAGTTCCCAGTTTGCTATCATCTCCTTCATATCTTAACTTGCTATTTTTCACTATAGTATCCACACATCTTAGGTACCTCAGATTTTTGTTGCCAAGAATGTCTTTACCTAATAAATAACTTCCTGCAGCCAGATAATGTTTTTGTACATCCATCATAAACAATGCTCGTGCTTTTTCAGACAATTTCAAAACTTCTTTGTGTAAATCGTCATCAATGACAACTTCTGTAGCAAGGACTAGATTACTTTTGTCAAACAGGTTTTCTTGTACATTTCAAGAAAAGGCTTTAACAGCATCTTTCTTACAAATTCTTCCAGCAATTCTAACTAAAAGATCTTTCACTTCCTTGTGTACTAGGTGTGTCAATGGCTCCTCCTTTTGAAAAAATGAAGTGAATTTTGTGAACATGTATACACTTGAAACAATGAAAAGTATTTCACATTTCATGGTGTTCCTTTTCAGATATTCTACAATTCTCTTGTAGCTAACAGAATTCATTTGGCGTGGTTATTTTTTTGGATGGAATGTATTTCAGGAAATATTCATGTACAGCGGGCCATTGTTCATTAAACGGTTTGCTGCAGTTTCTAATGTAAGCCAGCGGCTGGTTACGTGTTTTATGATGCGATGGGCTGGGACACCAACTTTTTCTTGAATATTTGTGTAGTCCTCCCATCTTGCTGGCAAATCATTGAAGTAGTTGTACACTGATATCAAATCAGAGGCATTACTTCCTAATTCCTCTACACCCTTCAAAAAACTGTTGTGAACTGTATGAATCGTACAAGTTCCAACGTCCACTAGCCCTTTGTTTCTTGTGCTTAAGACCTCTTCAATGAGGGGAGGAAAACTTTTGTTATTGACATTTGGCCCATCACTTGACACGGACACTAGACTGGATAATGAAAGATTTGCACTGTGTAATGCTTTCAAAATATTTTCTTTCAAGTCTTCAGCTTTTGCATATGCCATGAAAAATGTTTCCAAGTGATGAGAGACAATTCTGTTACATTTTTCTGACCAAAACCTTACCATAACTTGCAGTTTTTTTTACCAGCATTGTTTGTTGTTTCATCATATGGTAATGAGTACAAAGATGACCGTGCTTCATTGAGCATTTCATCGTAAAAGTAAGGCCCCAAATAACCAGTCAGAATGTAACTGAGTTTAGTTGGAGAAAGGGAAAAGCCTTCTGGTACAGCTCCAGGGGTGGGAAACATTTTCCTGAAAATGTCGCTACAATCACTTCAAGAAGAAGCAGCACAATTTGAGGACACAATTTTGAGTGCCCATGTGAGTTCAGCAGCACGTGTAGAATCTTAAACATTATAAATTTGAATTGTTCCATTAGGTTCACTGCTGGAGGAGCACAGATAAATTTTATTTGACTGTAGCTTCTCGACACAGTTCTGCTTGTGTTTTGTTCCTTTAGCATGTTGCTGTATGAAAAAAAAACCACTTCTGTATGCTGACTGTTTTAGAACACACAATGCACAAAAAGTCATTTTCACCACGTTTTTCGCCCACAGAGAAACAAAATATCCATTACAGTCTTGTTTATTTAACCAGCCACTTTGAAAATGATACTTCCCCATGATGTTACATTAGTTTACCTGAAAACAGAAAAAAAAGTCAGCACACCATATGAAACTACGTAATTCTGAAACAGAAATGATGGCTACATATCAGGAGTCACTGTAAAATCAACATCAATGTTTTACAAAAAAAAAAAAAAAAAAATGTGTCTCCAATACTACAAGTCAACAGCTGGAAAGAAATGCTTGAACTACCTGTGTTACTGCAGACAGCAGCATGATTGCCTCTTCAGTCATGCTTCATTAGGGATGTAAATCTTTTTTCAAATAAAAACAAACATTTAATGAATAAATCTACAAAAAATTAAATAATAAAAAACCAACATACAGTACCTGAATTTGAAAGGTTGCTTATATTTTCAGTCATTGGCGGCGGATATACTTCACATTCACTGAGAAACTGCTTCAAAAATTAAAAAAGAAAATGTAACATTACTACCTATAACTATAAACTTTTATAAGTGGTTTAAAAAACAAATTTATTGCTATTTTATATTGTTTACCTAGGATATTTAAACCAATTCCAATTGGACTGGAAAAAAGGGACTTTTAGGAACTAAGCTCAAAAATAGGAACTTTTAGGATAAATAGGGACCTGTTGAGACCCCTGTGTCACACCAAGCCAACAGAGAACAGCACACTTCGTTATAATGAATTTAGATGTACGCTGCCAACATGAAAATTCGCGAAAAATACTTTAATTTCTCAATGGAAAATATATGTTCGCTGCCACAGCCAATTTTTACTGTGTAAATACAAAATAGCAATACGATAAACATGTAAATATTAATTAATGTATGGTAAACAATAAATGACATTCAGTAAAAAAATTATTTCGAAATATGTATTAATATCACATCAAGCCGCTAGGTTGTATTTCACACTCTTCCCTGTGTTATTAACAAAGAGCTGTCCGGTATTGTTCTCCAAGGTATTTGGTATAAGCACCGAACTTCGGTCCCTTAAGGGAATTTTCACCCAAAATAATATTTAGCAGCCAGCGAAAAGTGGATCGGGCGCTGCGCGCCTCAAAGTCGGGCAACAAGCTTGCAGATTTCTGTATCTCAATTATCCCATTGACTGATACATAATTTTTTGCTTTTGCGAACTTCTATACAATATCTTATTTATTGTGCTCGAGTAAGACCACCATACTTTTCTACCAAAATATATTATCTTTAAAACTTTTATATCCTGTGCGTTCAGCAACATGTTCTTATTGCAATAATTCTAGGTGCAGTTAATAAAACGTAAATTTAACCTTGAGGCGTACATGTCCACTCTTAAGGAATTTCGATAGTTGCGCACTTTCTCCCTGACACATACACCGAGTAGCATATTTTTTTTCTTTTTACTCGTAGTTCGCAAAATGGATAGCAGAAACTTAACAGAATGCACCGTACTATTGATACAATGGATATATCCGCAGGATAAATAGTTGTCAGCTCAAACAGCCAGGATTTGTGAACTTGTGTGCTATTGCAAACTTCGAAGCTTTTACCTTAAACATATTTTATTTGGAAAACTACAAATATTCATTACACGTTTCTAATGTGTTTTCATTTATTATTTAGAACTGTGCAGTTTTGTTGTCATTTGTTAAAACCATTCGCTTTTGCAGCCTAGCTAATATCACAAGGTTATGTAGACGTATACAGAGTTTGTTAAGTCTCTGGCATTAATAGGTGTATTACATGAACATTGTCTCCTGTACCATCAACTCAGGGCCTACAATGAATTAACAAGTACGGCTGCAAACTTTCACATTTTTAAATGAATTTCTCCAAAAAATTTTAACGAGTGCTGAGAAACATGTGTAAAAACTATGATATCCAGTTCTACTTCCACAAAATAAGGTAAAAGCACACAGATTCAAAAGTCCTGGCTATTAGTGCTGATAGTTATTTACCCTGCTATTCATTTCGGTACTCTGCAAACCTTTGCGAAGTACGAGTTTTTTAATGTTGCCTGGTGTATGAATCAAAGAGGAACTGTGCACCATAGCGAAATTCCTTAAGCACGGACGTAAACGACTCAAGGTTTGTTGGGCGTAAATTTACGTTTTATTAACGGTACCTAGAATTGTTGTAACTAGAATGTGTTGCTAAACATGTAGGATATAAAAGTTCAAACGATAATATATTTTGGCTGGAATTTATGACTGTTCCGAACTCGTGCACACTAAATAGGCAATTGTATTAAAGTTTGCGAGAGCAAAAATTATATATCAGTGAATGGGAGAATTGAAACACAGAAATCTGCAAGTTTGTTTCCCGGCTTTGAGGGTGCACTACACCGGATCGGCTTGAAATAAATGGCTCAAATATTTTTTCTGCCCCAGATGTGTCTTTTCTCAGCTCCTTTGTGCGGAACCTTTAATCCCTCCTAGCTTCCTGGAAGAACCAGGCCTCAGCAAACCTGTCTACAGACACTTTTGTCAAAAGAGAAATGTAAAAATCTGGAAGCCTTACCTGAGATGGACTGTAGAGTAACAGTGGGGGTATATTTTTGTGTAACATCAACCTGGAAATGGCAATTTTCCTTGAACAACTTTTGTAGTTTTGAAGATAGTCCTGAGTAAAAATTTTTGTGTGGAAGTAGCCTTGGACTGTACCTCGAGATGTATTTGTCTAATTTCAGGAAAGGGTTTGAGCCCGGTACTTCAAATTATTTGCACAAAAGCACATAGTTTCCACAATTTTTGAAATGGGGACATGTCTTTTCACAAAAGATTCGAGATTATGGTGCCTTTCATCTACCCAAAGAAAATGGCTCTGCCGTTTATTAAGCCAGGGCGTTCGTATGTGTAAGTAAAGAAGAGTGTTGCAGTTCGTAAATCTTTCTATAGCAGAATCTGGTTGTGCATCTTTGTTTTTCCCATTTAGATTTCCAAACAGCAAACTCTGCTTCAAAAGTGCTTGGCTCAGGAAGGATATTCCTGTAGAATTAGGTGCATTATTTTAGAGTTTCAGCTGTGGCAGTTACAGTTTTACTTGGAATAAGGTACTGTAGAGATGAGATTAGACCCCTGTGCTATTGAAATCGATCATTCAGTTGCATTATAACATGGTCTATGAATGGCAGAAATATATTTAATCTGTAATACTCGTCACAAGTGGCAGTTAGTATGTTTGAACGATGTTTTTGCCTCCCTGCAGATCGTGGAACTAGAAAATCCATGCTTTCGTCAGTAACACCATTTTCTTTGAGCATACTTACAGCTGTGGCAAACATATTCTTGAATGGATTCTGAGAATCTAGGCGGATAGATTAAAAAACACCAACAAAATGACGAACGTGGTCACATGCTGTTGCGAAGTCCAAGTTTACGGTCTGCAGCTCCTTACACAAAGCCAGCGTGAAGCAAATCATTTTTTCAATAATAATAAATGGTTCATTGAATTTTGAACACCTTTTAGCACTCAGCAATTGACAAACCTGTTGAGCAGTATCTCGATTAACGGAACCCTCCAATTCTTCCAATGCAACTATTACAGCTGGATACAGTTCTTTAAAACGAAGTACACTTTCATGTTTGTACACTCAACGTGTTTCATATAAAGCAACTAGTGTTGAGTGACAAGATTGTGGAATCTGTTCAGTAATATCATCTCACTTCGCTGAGCTGATGACCGAAAAAAAGTTTCCTACCGACTGAATGGTGCCTTAACAGTTTTTCACAGATGGTAGAGCACAAGAATGAACAAGATCAAGGTTTAGGGAGTGGGCACTGCAGTGCACATTAAGTGCCACTGGATAATCGTTCTTAACATATTCTTGAACACCATGTAGATGACTACTCATGGCAGCTGCACCATCGTAATCTTGTCCAACCAAGAAATCACAGTTCACATTATTTTTTAGACACATAATAATAATTTTGGCTAATCCCTTCCCGTTAAGTCAATAACAGGCACATATTCCAAAAAGTCTTCTCGTATTTTGCCTTCTTTCCTGCCCAAGTAACACACACACACACACACACACACACACACACACAAAGACATGTTCTGTTCTGGCAATGTCTGTTGTTTCATCAACCATTACAGCAAAATACTCTGCAGCATTAACTTTATGCACAGTTTCAGAGGTTAATTTAGATCCACAAATTTTATGAGCACATTTTGAGTATTGGGGCTTGTGTACTGAGCGTTTATTGCACCTGACTCAAGGTGCTTTTGAAGCACGTGGTCGCCTGCGTCTACTCTAAATCGCAAAAACGCTCGGAAGTTACCATCATTTGAAGTAGGTTCTTCCATTACCTTACCGAAATCATCTGTTCCACGAAGAGCTATGTCATGGCGACCGCAGAAAATATTAGTTTTAACAATAGACAATAATTTTAGTCGGTTTTCTGCTGCTTGACGGGCTCTCCCGCTATCTGATCAGTAACACACTGAATTTTACCATCAAGTACCTTCAAGAAGTTTTCAGCCTGCTCTGTGTGCTATTTATTGTAAGCTTTATTGGAGTAAGCTGTGAAATCTTCAAGATCATTCTTCCAGTTAGTGTATTCTTTACACACTAGAGTACCCAATCTTTGGTGTTCCCCTTTACCCCCTTCTTCACCAGCACACAGACTGTACATAGAGCACCCTCTAACTTTTGCGAATAACATAGCCATGAGAATTTATTTAACCACGATGGTTGAAATTCTAAGTTACATTTTGTTGGAAACAAATACGTGGAGGGTGGTACCCTTGGTGCCTTCAATAGTGGTTTTTTTTTTTTTTAAATCATTTACACTGCTAACATTTACGTACGTACCAATATCATTTTCACATGCTGCAAAATTACTACTCACGTAACTGTTTTCTTCTGCGAGTGAATCAGGCGAAGTTTTCTCATTTCCAGTAGATGCAGAAGTTGGTAAGCGAGTAGTAGATGCACTTTCCAACTGTTCATGTATTGTTTTAGTTTTAGGTTTTTTTGTCACCTATTGATTGTTTCTTATATGCCAAGTTGGAACGCTTCGTTATTAATGCCGAAGAGCCTCGGCGCACAACACAACTGTAACAGTACGACACATGTTATCTAATTAACACTCTCTCAGCTCTCCCGCCTTCCCCCTAAATAAGTAGCCGCACTGACACGGATATCAGTTGAAACTTGAAACCATAAATCAATTAATCTTCCTTCTGTGTGTGTGTGTGTTGGTAGCGATGGGGGGGGGGGCTCGGTCTGGATGGATGAACTTGTAATTCAAGGCTGGCAGTTTCTAATGTGATAATGTGGACGTTCTATAGTCTCTGTATATTCCTCAGAAAGTTTTCTAGAGTAGCACCTGTCTCGTCTGCAATATATAGGGCTGATAGGCTATTATATCGTATGAGTAAATTCATCTCCTCTGTTCGAATTGTTTATTCTAAAATAAATCGATGTGTATATTTTGAAATGCAAACAAAAAGGAAATAATGGGATTATTTATATTGTGCCTTCTTAATACAATCAACAGATTTTTAAAAACTGTTATACTACGGTACTACAAACTCAAACTGCTTTCGCAATTTAAATAAAATGTAGCTAAGTTTCGCTGTTTATTTGAAAAAAATTTCGTGGATTTAGGAGGGGGGTTGAACCTCAACCCCCCCTCTGGATACCGCCATAAAGGTAGGTATGGTAGATGGTTAGCTTCTGTACTTCCTGATATATTCACAAACTGTATCTACTTGTATCGATAGTGATTTCAGCCGCTATTCTCTGCATTCTTGGATCCAATATTCATACATCTGCTTTGCATGAGTTTGGAAGAAACTATATAAAGTGAGGTATGATAAAGCTCTTGTGGCCTGCCATTTTCTGCGTATATTGTTGCGGATATTGTGAAGGTCTATAATTGGCGGGGGAGGTGGGGGTGCTCTTAGTTTGCTTTGACTGTGGGAATGCATGTGTATGCTGCTTGCATAATTATGTCTGTGAACTGGGTAACATGGTCTTCAATTTCATTTGGTGTGTTAATAGAAACATTGAACGGGATTTTTATGTTCAGGTTGTGCTGGAAAAGTTCCCAATTGGCTTGTTGAAAGTTGAATTTAGAAGGTAGTGCACATTGTGATTGTGTGAAAGGTATGTAGCCAGTAACTGAAAAATGTTCTGAGGTTCCCACGTAGCTGGTAACTGAGTTACTGACTGTGATTTCTCTGGACGTGATGAAAAAGTCAATAATGTGTCTTGAACAATGCATATTTGTAGGTTGACATGTGTAGTTTCTTGGTGCCTGAATGTAGAGGGGTTTGTTCATGTAATTGAAAAGTTGTTGTCCATATATTTTTGTTGTGGCATTGTTCCATGTGGTATGGCTAGCCTTAAATTCACCCCATGAGAACCAGTCTTATGTCTAGCATTCTTAGGACTTCAATGTCTGTTGTTGGGAGGCTGAATGCAGGAGGGATTGCCACTGTTATATATCCAGAGTGGTCATAAATTGGCATTGCTACTGATTCCGCCACATCCATAAGTGGTAGTGGACGGATGTGGAAGTCCAGTTTTTTGTGTACGAGTAGCACTACCACACCACCACCCTTGGCTCTAAGTTTGTCCTTACACACAATTCTGTAGGCTGGGATATTGAGAGTCTTGGCTGATGTTAACCATGTTTTTGTGATCGCTATCATGTCTGGTTGTTACAATCTTAATAAGAGGGTTAGTTGATCTGTTCTTGTGCTTACTGAGTGCAAGTTCCATGTTATTAATTATAGCATATTTGATGTCATTAAATATTTCACAAACAAGTTCTAGTATGATCTGTAATTTGTCGACTGAGGAATGTACTGTCGGCACCAAACGACGTGAGGGCTGGCCTCCCTAGTCGTGGTTCATCCCCGCTCCCCGCCCAGACAACCCTGGGTTGGCTTGCCGCGTCTCCCCTCCCGGCCCAAGATCAACAGCTGAATAGTTTACTATGCGTCCTGAGAACATTTGACTCTCGGTTACAAGGAAAAAATTATTGCACGTACAAATCAAA
>PNEQ01067643.1:0-32421 GCA_003012365.1 Medauroidea extradentata | reverse complement strand
TAGTGAGTATATTTCAAAGGTTAGTCATAAAATGTGCTGTGTATAGTTATTCAAAGTGAATGACAAGATATTTAAGCATTATTTAATTGTTATTCTTTACCTATGTCATTTTTGTTAGACAGGGAAAAATTTTATCTGGGACAGGGAAAACAGGGAAAACTCAGGGAAATTGGCTGGAACAAGTTTGTGGGAACCCTGAACAACATTTCTGAATTTAAAAACTAAAAACACATTTTTTAAGAAGTGAAAAATTTTTATAAATTTTTATTTTATTAGGTAATAAATAAACATTTTGCTTCCCTTATTGCCACATTGGTGTACCTGACTTATGTAAACATTATATTTATAACTAGCAGTTCCCTGCGGCTTTGATTGTGAGTATTATTTGTAACTGATAATTAAATATTTACTTTAATTGAATAACCTCATTGTACACCAGATAGGTAGTTCAGTCATCGAGTGTTAGAATGTCCAAGCGGCTAGTTGTACGAACTCTGCAGCAGGATAAGTAGTTGTAGCTATCCACGCGAAGTGTAGTCTTTAAGTTTGTCCCTGTCACTAATAGCGACTTCGCCTGGGACTCATTTATAGTCACATCAATGTTGACGTTGTGAGGTCATTACAGACTCTTTATTGTATGAGGGTACTCAAGTGAGAAACGTCTGATTTATCCTGTGCACAACCATTGGTGACGGTACCATCAATTACATGTTTTCAAAATATTCACTTAGAAAGATTTTGTGGGAAAAAGTTTAGCGGGAACGTATTTGGTGACCCAACCTTGAGATTAGTGAGATTATATATGTGAGCTGATGTTGTCAAGGAACCTAAGTGGAAAGTGAACTGCATAATCCATTTTACCCCTTTCAAATGAGTATATGTAAATTGCACTAATTCGATCTGCCTTGTAGTTTTTGTGTGTCAGAATTGAACGTTTGCACGCAGCTTTTAACGGAATTTGAACCCAGAACCTCCTGTAATGTAGACCTGAGCAACAAACGACTGTATCATGTAGCATCGAAATTATTCATGAAAATAAATTTCAATTTAAAAAATAAAATATTCATGTCCTGAGATTAAAGAGGTAATACAACACCACGTCTCAATATGTCACTGTAGAGTGATACTCCTGTATAAGTTATTTCTCACTGCTTGTGCTTGCTTTTTGGATTATCTGAATTAAATTTTCAATCTTAGTTTTACTCTTAATAATCGAGTTATCTCACAAAGTAAATATACTTACATATAATTTTTTAATACTTACGTAAGTATCACTCGGACGCGAACACCACCCTAATATCTCTACTGGTTAGATAGATGTCATAGGTTGATGGAAAACAAATTTTGTGTCTTTTCATCCTTTTGGGTGTCGAATTTAAGAATATTTTTAATTCACATTTTAGACAATTGTATAAGTATCCAATTGAAGTTCAAATCACGATGGTAGCCCGTTCAGTAGAATCAAAATCACTCATTCATAAGAAAACACATATGACCACTGCACAGTACAGAGATTTCGAATTTCGAAAAATAAAAAAAACAGTTCTGCGATCATTTCTGTAACCATAATCATGAAGAAAAATTTAACTGTATATCTCAATGGGTTCGACTGATATTGAGGATTTGTCTAAAACACATTCAAGGTCTTTTCACTTCCTAAGAGAGAGAATTTTGAAAAACCCTTGAATCACATTTTGGAATACTTTATTGGTGTCTCGTGGATGTGAAAAACACGACAATAGCCTGATGAGCCTTAGATATATCGATAATTAATTGAAAACACATTTCGCCACTTTTCACCCCTTTTCACCTCCTTAGGTGGCAAATTGTGAAAATTTGTGCAATTAACTTTTCAGGTATTTGAGTAGGCATCAATCTGAAACAAAAATCACGCCGTTATATAAAAATGAATAGAATCAATATATATTGTTTGTGAATCGAAAACACATTTTATTACTTTTTTTTACCTCTTTGAAGCCGAATTCTGAAAATATATTTTAACTGTGTTTAGATATTTACGTAAGCATCAATCTAAAGCACATAGCACTTCCATATCTCGATTGGTTTGATAGATATGGAGGAGTGATTGAAAATAGGAGGGTTATTTTTTTTTCAACCTCCGATCGGCTGTAATAGAAAAATGAGAATGAATTAGCAAATTACTTTAATGTCATTTGAAACGTACATCTTTACACTATTTTTCCACATAATCACCGCGCAGATTGAGGCATTTGTCGTACAGATGCACCGGCTTGCTGATATCCTCCTTACTATCCGGATTTAGCACAGAGTGTCTTCCACCTTTTCCTCTTGTTGAAAGAGTAGCTTGGAGGACGACGCTTCAACACCCATGATGAACAGCAGGACACTGTTAAAATGTGGCTGAATAGGCAGGAGGCATCATTCTTTGCAGAGGGTATCGGCAAGCTGGTGCATCGGTACGACAAATGCTTCAATCTGCACGGTGATTATGTGGAAAAATAGTGTAAAGATGTACGTTTCTTTTGACACTAAAATAATTTCCTAATTCATTCCCGTTTTTTTATTACAGCCGATCGGAGGTTGAAAAAAAAAGTTACCCGCGTACATTTCACGTATTTTCACCCCCTTAATTAAAGAATTTCAAAACTTCTTAAGAGTTGTCATAAATATTTGTATACGTAATCAATTGAAGTAAAATTCACGATAGTCAGTTGTATTTCTGTGATATAGACGATTCATAAAAAACAAATAGTGCTCCTTTTTACTGCTTGGGGGTTGAATTGAAAAAAAATCCGAAAACTGGTTTTTGTGTATTCACGTAACATTTTGAAGTGAATACCAACTCTCTATCCCGAAGGATTCTATGGTTATTGATAGTTGCACGGAAACACATTTAAGGTCTTTTCACTCCCTTAAATGTTGAACTTCGAAAAATCCTTAAATTGGCTATTATGCATTTTTATGTGTCTTATTACAGTAAAAATCATCATAATAGGCCGACGGGTTCGAGCTCTATTGACGTTTCTTCGGAAATACATTTCACTTTACCCTTTTTCACCCCGTTAGAGATCGAATTTTGAAAAATCCCTCCATAGTGCTCGCCTATGACCTGAGGAGAAATCACACAAAAAATGTCATGATTCTAGGCCCAGTGGTTTGGGCTGCAGTTTGATATGTCTGTCAGTCAGTCAGTGTTCTCTTTTATACATAGAGATGAGTATTATGTTCATGGATATCTGTACTTAATTGATAATAACGTTCATATTTTTCCAAACATTTATAATGTTGCGAGCCGCGACTGTCTGACTGGACGGTGTAAGTACGATACTGTGGTGGCGGAGCTAGGACACCCCCTTCCCACCCACTCCTCTGCGCCGTGGCTATCGGGCAGGGCGGCGAAATACAATACAGTGGTGGCAGCGCTAAAAGACCTCCTTGGGTGCTGCATGGATTGTATTACTCCATGATAACCACCTGCACCCAGTATTCGGGTAACCGAGGGAAAATATCGTGATCTGGAATGATCCTGTTCCCTCTTTATCTCTCGGGGTGGTGTTTGTTTTTGAAGCGACATCTTTCCAGGAGGTTGGAGAACAGAGACCCGCCGAGATGATTCGAGAAGAAGGAGAGTGGGGTATATAAGGGGGAGCTGCAGCAGGAGAGAGAGAGTTTTTGCTTGGAGGTGCCTAGTGTGATCTGAAGTGATAGTGACAAGTATTGGATTGCGACGACTGTTCAAGGGCTTCCAGCGAGTGGGACCGCAGCAAGTAGTAGGAAGGTGATTCTAGGCCAGAAAAGGTTCTTCGGTATTATTTCTTTGGGTCCACCATTGTGAGTGACTAGTAACCTTTCTATATACAGAGAACTTATTTAGATGTATTTTTTATTTTCCTTTTTGTAAATAGTAGTTATTTGTTCTGTTTGACATTTATTGTGGTAAATCTTCGTAGACATAGATTTTTTTGTACATACAGTTGTAAATAAACTAGGTTAGCTTTATTTTCTTTATTTTATCAAAGACGTCCATCCCCAAATGTACCTAGCCCGCAAACTTTGTAACAATAACATAATTTTTTAATCTTTCCACTTTTCTAATAAAAAAATGTGCAAAACAAACTTTAAAACCCTTTACTTATATCATAAATATTCTATCAATGATGGTATTTTCCCTGATAGAATGAAAATTACCAAACTGATTCCTATGTATAAAAAACGAGCTTTTATATCAGCTGAAAACTACAGGCCTATAATAATACTTACAATTTTTTCAAGAATTCAGGAGAAACTTATGTATGCAAGAGTAATAAACTTCTTAGAAAATAACAATATTCTTAGATTGGAACAATTTGGTTTCCAGAAAGGGAAATCCCCTACATTGGCTATGTATTACTGTGTAAAAACCATTTTAAAGAATCTGGACTCTGGCCTCCACGTGTTTGGTGTTTTTTGCGACCTTTCAAAGGTGTGGTGAATCATGGGATACTTTTAAATAAACTAGATTTTTATGGTGTAAGAGGAATATAACTCATATTATTGAAATCTTATGTACATCGAAGCAAACAAAAGATATTTTTTAAACAAATTAATGATACCTATAGTCCAGATTGGGGTTATATAAAAATGAATGAACCACAAGGTAGTGATCTGGGTCCTTTGCTATTCGTATTACGTATATGTTAATGATCTACCCTGTCAAATAACAAACGGAAATATTACATCGTTTGCTGATGATACTAATCTAATTGTATCCACGGACTCTTTGTTTGAACTTAAAACTCAAAATTATTTATAATTTACATATTTGTGTAATTAGTTTTATGCTAAGGACTTAAAAATCAATATCAAGTAGACTGGTTTCGTGTATTTTCAAAGCCAACAAATAACAACAGTAACCAAAAAAAATTTTTAGGGCAAACTCAATGTGGACAAGTAAATTTGATAGACTAAACCAAATTTATAGGTCTTGTAGTAGATAAAAATCTTAGATGGAAAGAGCACATAAATCAAACAGCATAGAAACTAAGTAAATCATGATATCTGCTCAACCAATAACAAAGAGGTTCGGCGTACTTTGTGCAGCCCATGTGCGGTGGCAGCCACCTGCACCGCAGTATCAGGTAACAGAGGGAGATATCGTGGTCTAGAGTATTCCTGCTTATTCTGTATCTTGCGGGATGGTGCTTGACCCTGATGTGACACCTTTCCTAGAGGTTTGAGATCAAAGACTTGCCGAGAAAATTAGAGACTTTAGAGTGAGTGTATAAAAGAGAACTGCGTCAGAAGCGAGAAAGTTTTTGGCTGGCAGGTGCCTGGTGCGAGTTAAAGTGATGGTGACGAGTGGCGAGAAGTATTGGGTTGCGACAAGTGTTCGAGGGTGTCTGGCTAGTTGGATCGCGGCAAGTAGTGGGAAGAAGCTGTTTCTTGGCCACAAAGGGTTCATCAGTGCTCGTTAATTGGGTCCACCATTGTGTGAGATTAGAAAGACTTTTCCATGTACAGAGAACTTATATAGAGTTATTATTTAAATTTTATAACCTGTATGTAAATAGTAGTTATTTGTTTTGTTTGACAACTATTGTGATCATTCAATATAGACATAGGTTTTTTTTGTATAGATAGTTGTAGATAAACTAGGTTAGCTTTATTAATCTTCTTTCTGTTATCAAAGATCTCCATCCCCAAACGTAACTTCCCCCAACTTGTAACAATATGATTTATAATGAGCATTTGTTATAAATGTTTTTGAGAATGGGCTACTGTGTGTGTATATCAAATTGTGTTGTTATAAGAAGGGATGTATTGTAACTACTTATCAAAATAACAAACTTAGTATTTGTTATAATTTTTATACAGAGTGTATGTGATTGTATGTAAATATGTTCATATGATGTAATGTTGACATAAGCCCATATCCCCAAAGTGTACTACTTACAAGGGGATCTAGAGGTGGATTATTGAATAAAATAAATTATAGATGTAAATACAGGGCTCAGGTAGAATATTAAGATTTGTTAATAGTGGCTTACAGTGTACTATTTTACTTACATGTGATAAAAATATAATAGCTCTTTCTTGTAGAATAAAAATTTTGTTTGTAATGTTTTATTATGTTGTGCCGATAATTGCCCCGATTTACTCTATCGGGCTGAAGGCCTTAATAAACAAACACTCAGAAGGCTTAACCCCACGGCTAAGCTCGCACAAACAGGGCAAGACTCGAGCAAAACTCCTACCTATTTTTTAAAAAGATGTAGGCTGCAAGGTTTGTCAACAACATTCTTGAACAAAGAAAACTCGGGCAAAATCACTAATCACCAATATATCCAGGTACTTTTCAAATTTACAAGCCTTTACAGTGCAATGCATACATCCAATAGGGCTTTGTGCAAAGTGCGCACAGTTCTAATTTACACACTCTCAAATCGTCGATCGCCCACCACAAAAAACCATTAAGGGCCAGATGCTTATTATTAGTACAATTTGACACATTGATGTTTCCGCCACAACACCTTAACTACTCTCAGAACATTTACGCATATAGTCTCCAGTAATTTTTGGGAAATCTGAAGGTTAGCAGACAATCTCCTTTTCCGAGGGCAACATTAAATTTTCACAAGCTCATCAGTCTGTGCAGATCCAGGCACATTAGCATTTGCTGTTACTCGGCTCTCCCGGTCTCGCTTAAGGCCCCGCTTGACATTAAAGGAAGCTAAATGTTTGCCATTTGCCCAAGTTCAGTAGACTCCATCGGCGATGAATGCAACGGCACGGAAAAGGTCGGGGGAGACTCACCCATATCTTAATGTTCCGCCGTCAGCTTAAGCGGACTCACCACACAAGCAGCAATGTCCCTTGGTAATGCTCCTGCCCACTTTACCAATCGGTGCAGAGAACCCACATGATGTCTCGGATATCATCCGGCGGCACTCGTTAATCCGCCATTTCACACAGTGAGGAGGGCTTCCCAGCCTAGCCCACTCCTCGTCCACGCCCGACACAAGAGTGAGCTCTCTTGCTCGAGCGGCCGCCAGCTCAGATTGCTGACACGCTCGCCCCTACCGCCAGTCGACAGAATCAGACCACCCCCTCCCCTCCCGGGCCTACCCCCCCATGGCCAGTGGAGTGGGAGGTCCAAAGAGGAAAGGTCAACTGGGGCCTCCACTATTAATCACCCGAGCCGAGATCCTCGAGACCTCGCGAAAACCAAGGAGAAACCCTCTACTTACCTCAAAACACAATCTGGACTCGGGAATCATCTTAATTACTCCTATTGGGAAGTCCCTTAAGAGCTTCCACCTCCTTCAGGACAACCCCCTAATTAAGGGTGATCGCTCAATGTCCCTAGAATATTATGCCATATGTTATAAAAGAGTGAAAATATGCATAGCAGGAATTATTTTATTGCTTTTAAACTGCACTTTATACTAAGTTGTTTAAGTAGGAAGCAAGAATTTTTTTACAAATAAGGTCAGAATATTTATTCAATTTCACTTGTATTGTAATACCCAAAAATTTTGTATTACTTACTCTTAGTAAAAGGGTTCCAGCAATATGAATGTTAGCGCATCTACTCTTTTCTTAAGAAAAAATACAATAAATTTATATTTAATGTTAATTAATTATGAGAAAATAAATTTTGTAATTCATTAAGTAGTTCATTGGTATTTGTTTCCAGAACTGTTAAATCACTGCTAATGGTACTAAGAATGATGTTTGTATCGTCAGCAAAAGATATAATCAGGTCTTCGTCTATGATATCACTTAGGCCGTTAACATAAATTATTCTCTAACATTTTTCTCCACATTGCAAACAAAACGTACATGTTCTGTAGGTCGGTTACATATACATTTTTTTGCAATACGTAATTGGTAGTTTTACTATGACAGTAAAAGTACGTTACTGACTGGTTGTACACAGCCATAAACATGTTCAAATAATAATGTCAATGAGTAATTTTTATATGATTATGATTAACTAACGTGACAGGGTACTTTATTGAATATTTTTCCATTCAATTCCAATCAGTACAGAAATATTTAAAACCAAGCAGAATAACAGTTATCGAATGTATCTTTCATAACATTTGTGTCCATTTTTATTAGAAAAAATATGCCCTCATATCTGACTGAAAATGGTTTTTGTTTAAAATAAAAACCTATAAAACACCAAATTTATAAATATCATACTTATTTAACATTTAAACAAAGACACAAGTTTTGCAGCTTTTTCTGTGTCAAACTGTTCCTTAATGTAGATTGCACACCGTTGGACATTTCGTTGAATATCCGAAAAGGTGTTATGCTTCTCAAAACTGCACAGAATTAATAAATGTTTTGTAATAATATCATGTTGGAGACTTGGTGCAACTAGGCGCAATCTGGTGCCACTTAGCATGATGTTCAACTCGTTCCAACAGATTAAAATTGTATGTATAGTAATTGCGTGATTTAAATGTACCTGTAAAAACTACAGTGCTTAGAATACGTGATTAAGTATTGTGTAAAAGAAAAGTATTTAAATTAAAAAAATCTGATTCAAATTTTAAAAAATCTGATTAATTTGATTTTTAAAAAAATCATTATTTTGTAAACCACGATATTTTGGACATCTGTTACATGTATTAATATAGTATTAATTTTTTATGTTCTTACTTGTTCTAATATCTTTTGATGTACTGTTTAGTTTATTAACTTTGCATTTTATTTTGGGAAAAAAATTGTTCAATTTCAAACAAAATTGGTTGAGAAAATATTGAAAATTTAGAACTATACTTGTGCCCCGTTCCAAGGCACAAATAAACCAGACCACTGTCTATCAGACCTACGTCTGAAAACCCGGTCTAATCGGGCTAATCCCGGGGTGTGCATAGGCACAACAATTCCAAGGGGAAACACAAAAGACACTGACAAACACACACATTAAATGCAAGTGGGATTGACAACATCTACTAGAAACAAACGTAATCGTGGCATGTTTTCGACAGGTGTATTTAACTCAATGTTCACTGATGGCATACAAATTACACAAATCGCAATAGAAACACTAGCAAAACGGGCTCAAAGCCCTTAACAAACATATGAGGGCTCGTAAGCCTTAACCAAAAACACCTGAAAGAGCACACTATGGATTAAATAAATAAATCAATGCCTCGACTCTCATTTCTCGCCCATCACATCAACGTCCGTTTGGCCAATTAGAAAGATAGGAAGGTGAAGAAGTAAGCAAAAACTAAACAGACACGGAAATATTAAACACAAAACCAACAAAGGGTAGACACGCTAATTACCTAACCGTAACACGGAAGAACGACCCTAAAATAAACACCAAACAAAACGATCAGGCGGGCGTTGAGGTGATGGCGAGAGAGGCACAACCTACTCCTCGAAGCACTGGGGAAAGAGTGACGAGTACAGGTCGGCGAGGCGCAAAGGCAGGAGGGGGAAGAAGGGAGGGAAGGCCGGCCAAAGGTGAGGACACGAAGACAGCCGAAGACACCCGAGCTCCGACGAAGCGGCGAGGCATGCACACTACACAGTTAAGACGTCACAGTACAACACCGTTAGCTGACGTCACAGCCTTGGTGGAGAATTCTGACAATTCAAGGGCACACAATAGCAGAAACTGGAGATTAGTGTATTATGCTTCAAAGTCTATGCTGTCTCAGCACAACCTCCACCCCAAAGGGTTAGTGGCCGGGGGGCGATGCATTCTTCATAAAAAGACGTTATTCAAGATAGCAAGCGTGCCCCCGAAAGAGGATGCAAGGTTCGGTCGCCCTGACCTGGACCAGGCAAGTCTCGCCGTGCGCAGAAGCCTCCAGCCGCCAGGGTGTAGACTCGTCCCCACCATAGAGGTAAGGAAGGAAAGACAGGATTGCCAAAGCTGCCGATGCTCGAACACACATGTAAAGCAGAAAGGACAACAATATAATACTGACTTAAAATCCCAGGTATGTAAAATACACTCACAATCCCTAGGAACAAAACACCATACACTGGCGATATAAAAATATGCATAGATGAAACACTACACAAAGTATGCGCATACTAAAAGCATTACCAAGGACACAATAAGACGTGTATAAAACACTGACAATGAAGATATCCACACAATCTTGAATAACTTGCCCATAAAATACATTCCCTATCAACTTACAACAGTGCGAAACTCACTCAGGGCACTAACATATTTGGCCAATAAAAAAAATGCCTAATAACGATAATAACAATATCATAACCATAATAATGATGTAACAGCAACCAAATCTTATCATAATAACCATTATGGTCTTGAGAAACAATGAGGGGTTGTGTATGTAACAGTACTGAACCATAAGGGTGGGTAAAACAGGAGATCCCTATAAAAGTAGCGACCAAAGACATTGAATGGTAGAATTACAACTTGGGAAGATACGAACTGACTCAGCCAGGGAGCAAACCAGATGGCTTTTGTGGAAGGCAAGTGATTTGACCACTTGCTGTCACTGCCTCTACAGTTAACTGTGTTATGTTTGTTACATGCAGATGTAAACTTGCTTACTGTCTACTTCAGCGTCAGTGCTGGAAGTTTTTGTAGCAAAAGAATACAGAAGTATGTGCTATGTGATTAGGAATGTTAGCAAAGATTAAGAGGAAGGGGAACAGGGGATACAGTAGGAAGCTAACAGATGGATTTTATATTTGAAGTTAAGAAGGGCAATATTCACAGGGTTTTAAAGAGAAAGGGGCAAGAGAGAAAGACAATACTGGGTAGGGTGGTGAGGGAGTGAAACTGGCAGAGTAGTTGGGGGGGGAGATGTGTCTGCGAGGAACGTTGCACACTTCACAAGTGCAGAGGAAGAGATTGTGTGCTGGAGTGATGTTTGCCACCGGGTTTGGATCAAGCTCACTTATCACAGTGTATAGGACCTTGGAACATTTCCTGGAATATATTCTGCAAGTGACGTGCGTTGTATATGGGAACCCATTTCAGAGAGGGTGGTGTCATACTCTGACTAACCAGCAGCTCAAAGGTATGACAGATTACTTGGTTGCAGACTGTACACTTCTCACAGCGTCTGCATTCCTTGCCAATGGTGACTCCTCCAACAGCAACAATATATGCTAGCTTGCAAATATCACTGACCCTTACCATTCTACTTAAGTTAATATTAGATAGAATGGAAAATATAGGAATAGCTAAGCAAATGATGGAACCAACTCCTTGGGTTAGTTCCCTTTAAGCCAGACAAAAGTTTAAGAATTTGTTTGGATCCACACAAATTAAATAAAGCTATAGTTTGAGAATATTATTACTTACCGACGTTTGAGGAATTGGTTTTAAAAAATGCCTGATGCAAAAGTCTTCACAACCTTAGATGCTTGTAGAGGGTTTGGCAAGTTAAGTTAGATGAAGAGAGTCAGAAATGGACTACTTTCAACACACCATTTGGCCTGTACCAGTTTATGAGAATGCCGTATGGGTTTTGTTCAGCTCTCGAGATATTTCAGAAATGTATGAACCATATTTTTGCAGGAATTCAGGGACTTGAAGTGTACATTGATGATCTGTGGTATAGGGTGATAGTCAAGAGGAACATGACATTAGGCTAAAACTAATCTTGCAGAGAGCAAAAGCAAATGGGGTGAAATTTAACTTGAGTAAGTGTACATTCAGTTAATCAGAAGTATGTGGGACAAGGTATTAGTCCGGAGCCTGAGAAATTTAAAACCATTGTAAACATGCAGAAACTGTTGGGAAAGAAAGAATTGGTAACATTTCTGGGTATGGTCACTTCAAAATTTGTTCCTCACGTGAATGAAATAAGTAGACTTCTGAGCGACTAATAAAGAAAGGGGTAGATTGGTTGTGGACGCAAAAACATAGTAAGGCCTACATTGATGTTAAAGTAGCATTAAGTGCAACCCTAGTTTTGCAATACTGTAATAAAGACTTACCATTAGTATTGTCAGTAGATGCTTCGAGTGCAGTACTTTTGCAAAATTGTTAACATTAGGGTATACACACAAAACACTGAGAGTGAAAAGAATTATGGTCAGATTCAGAAGGAATGTTTCTCCATACTTTTTGGTTGCCAAAAATTTCTACAATATTTCTTTGGTACTGTATTTACAGTGCAAACAGATCATTTACCATTAATATCTATCATCAACAAACCACTAAATGAGTGTCCTTTGAGATTACAACATGTGAGATTGTGATTGCAACAATTTGATTTTCACCTACAACACATTCCAGGGAAACACTTGTTATTAGCTGATGGGTTATCTAGTCTAACAACGAACAAGCACAAATCCTAGATTTAGGCCAGGAAATAGAAGCTCATGTAGGTATGGTGGTTGAGAAATTGCCAATCACTCAAGGTCGGTTAGAACAGTTAATTACAGAAACTTCTAAAGATGCAGAAATCCAGGAAGTCATGCATCTAGTAAGGAATGAGTGGCCTGAAAAAAAACTAGCCAAACATTATTTTTCTGTACGGGGAGAGTTATTTGTTCTGGATGGTTTATTGGTCAAAGGTGAACAAGTAGTAGTACCTAAAATACTTAGACCATAGTTATTGGATCATGTTCATTACAATCATCTGGGGATGTCTAGATGTAAAAATAGGGCAAGGCAACACTTGTATTGCCTACAAATGGCACAGCACATTGAAAACTAAGCATGAAAGTGCTCTGCTTGTGCTAAAATTAAAAACAATAATACTAAGGAACCTATGTATGCTAGAGAGGTATCAGAAAGGTCTTGGCTTGTGTTAGGTACAGATATTTTTGTATTGTATCAAAAAGCCTACATAATGGTTGTTGATTGTGTCATAAAGTACATATATTGAAATATAGCAGTAAAGTGACTTGTCAACTGAGGAGACAACTGACAAGATGAAATCCATATTATATAGACATGGTATATCTGTCACAGTCTATAGTGATAATGGACCACAGTATGCTAACTATAAGTTCAACATGTTTGCTAAAGAATGGGGTTTTAATCGTGTCATTTCTAGCCCTCAGTATCCTCAGTCAAATGGATTTGTAGAAAGAAATTTTCAAACTGTAAAAAGAATGTTGGAAGAAAATTTTGGGGGAAAGTGAAGATCCTGAATTGGCACTTTTGGAGCTCAACAGTACACCTATTGAAGGAAACTGGTAAACACCTGTTCAAATGCTCTATGGTATGCAACCTACAACCTTGTTGTTGTTCTTTGCTGATAATTACAATTTTAAAATATATGAGGCAAGGTTTACCCATAAACAAAACAGGCTAAATTTTTATTATGATAAGGGAAGCACAGTTTTAAAACCATTCAAAACATGCGATAGAATTTTCTATAGTAGACAAGGGCAGAATTAACGGGTTCCTGGCTTAGTATTAGGTCAACCTGACATACGTCCATGGCCATATAACATACTCACTTCTGAAAATAGACTCATAAATAGGATTAGAGTTCAGTTACGCAGTGCAGGTAATGAACAGTTTGAGTTAAGGAATGTCATTCCTGATGGGGACATTGATACTTTTGTCCAGTGAGGCTAGTTACAATAGTGAATCCTTAAAAGGAGGAGTTACAGCAAGGGATCATAGGAGTCCACTCAGGAAGTCTGGATTTAGAGTCATCAAAGGAGCCTGAGACTCAAGCTATTGGTATAGAGCTATCTACTTAACCTGAGCATCAAACAAAATGTGTAGAGTTATCACACCACCCCGAGACTCGGGTGACTAGGAGTGGTAATATTGTACGTCAACCTACATATTTAGATTACAATGCATGTAAATAGAATTTTTTACTCAGTAAATTATAGGATTACTTATAATCTCTTTTCGGTAAGAGAACTAGGTAAAGTATTTTTTTTTTACTTGTATTTCTAAGAGGTTTTTAGACACTGTTAAGTGTATCATGGTATTGATATTTATGTGTTGTTTAGGTGTATTACTATATGAGTATTATAAAAAAGGAAGAATAATATGTCAAGTTGGCATAACTGATGGTTGGCAATTTGGTAGCCGCACTTTGTCTTTCCAGTGTGTCCGTATTGTCGATGACCATCATTGTGTTATGAACTGCTTGAGTAAACACATTAAAAACATTGCTCTTGAAAACATGGGCTGGTTTCATTTGACACTACTCCATCCAAAAAAAATTAACCACATTAATTACAGTATTTTTACCCAATTTTTCAATTATTTTTTAATTTACTGTATGTTAGTATAGTGATGTATTTTTTTTTACAGGGTTGAAAAATATCGTCCAAGTAAACTTGATGACTTGATCTCTCATGAAGACATTATCAACACCAGTAAGTATAACTTATAATTTCATCATATTGCGTGTCATTGGTGTTTGTTGTAGTTCTTGTACTATTCTTGAGGACAGTAAGAGGAGGTAATTTTAAGGACAAACTGTTTTTCTCCTCCCCTTACTTTTTTTACTGTAATTTTGAGGGTTAAATTTCCATTTTGTAGAACTGAAATCACTGTCATAGGCTGTTCACTATGAACTTGAGCACTCGGTAGAACTTGTTATTAATTAAAAAATATGTTATGTTGGGCCAATATATGTTAACTTTTATAGTGTTGAAACATTTACGCTGGTTTTTAGTTACATGGAAGTTGTTCATATTAAAAATACTAAAGATGGCTGCAGAACTGCCGAAAGAAAACTTTTGAAGTGCTTACTTTATCCTGAATGGCCTTTTCTTAGCACTGATTTTTATTTGGGACGTAAACGTACAAATGTTTGTTTGATTTTAATTTTAAAATTTGCCTAATGGGTTGTATAAAATGTATAAAATAACCCACGCTGTTTCCTCTGTCATTCTTTCCTGCTTCCTATTCTTATCCTCTCACTCTCGGAGTCGAAACTAAGGGAGAACACCCGGGATTGGATAGCTGAAAACAAAAAATTGCCAGCAAAAATACTCCTTGAATATCTTCATTGCGTCTCTAGTACGTAATTCTCTATGCACTCAGGTATTTCCTGTACATCAGTTGGCAGCCCTGGTAGTTTCTTTGTTATGAAAGAGACTCATTTTATGTGATTGCATGTTTTTTTTATTAGAAGAAGCATCATTCTAGTAGAAATGCAGCTAGCAAATGAGTTGATTTCTTAAGCTTTGTATTATGCCACATTATTTGTTTTATATTTATGTCATTTTGATAGTTCAAAAACAGGTAGCTTAATGACATGGATACTTTATTTCTGGGGAAAAATAAACATTGTTTTGGAAATATTGCGAGTGGGTATCCAATCGAGGAGTACTAAAGTAATCAATCGTATTACCCTCAATGGACGACTTGAAAGAGGCTGAGCTTCAGTCAGGTGTGGGATACATATCCTATCTCCATGGATACCACAGACAAACATAACCTTCATTTAGCTGTCTGGCTTCACATGTCCCGGATAAGATGTACGTCAAGAAAATTGATTATTTATTTGGGATTTGCCGTTTTTTCAGGTAAACATTAATCTTATGTATTTGCGTATCTTAACCATGAAATTGAAACTAATATTTTTTACTCCCTTGCATGCAAATCTGTGAATGTGCAACATTTTTGCTTTCTGCTATTACCAACTAACAAATCAGCATGTTTGTAAACAAGCTTTGTTTCCCACAGTACGTTTCCTCTGCGGTGACGTCAAGGGGTCGTCCATTGGGTAGTGAAAGATTGTTTGTAAAATTTGTATTGAATATATTATGCCACAGAATAAATTTTTGAGTTAAATATTTTTGTAATAACCGCTAATAATCTGCTTGTAATCACAATCTGTTGATTTACAGAAAGTGTTCAGAATAATTTGTCAGAATAACAAACCTGTTAATGTTTTATGAATGTTAAACTTGACAGAAGATTGTGACATGGCTGCGTCTGCTGTTGTTTGTTGTTATCTATTGTTGTTGTTGTCACTGTAGTGGGCGTTGAGGTTATGTGGCTAGGCGTGCTCCGGATAGCTCAGTTTAATTTATTTTCAGGGTTAAACAACAATTGTGATTCTACCAATGAAAACTCTCTTACTCTGTCAACTGTTGATTTATTTTTACTATAACTTTTACAGATGTTTGGAGTCGTAAAGATTCTTACAAAAAGGTGGTTATTCAGCAACACAAATAAATCTGTCAGCTGTCCGACGTTACCATGTCTGACCTTGAGTTAAACAAAAAAAATATTTATGAAACACTTGTTCGTTCCGACTGAAAGACTGACTGACAAAGGGCCAGTGCCCGGCACCAACACGACCACAGCGGGCCACCGCCCGAGATTGACTGTCTCGACAACTCGCGACCGCCTCGAGCCAACGCCCGGCACCAACTGCTAACTTCACGGCAACAGACATGGTAACATAGCGCACATCGGCGGAGTGATACAACAGACTCCAATTTCCCCAAAAACAGTAAAATTACACTTGGAAACATGAAACAAAGCATTCCAAGATCTGAATTTATAGGTTTTACATTGAAATAAAATTATTAACTACACAAATATAATAATTGGGTACAAAAGGTGCGCAACAGTGGAACTACTTTCGCGGCGCAATACCCTAAGCAACTCCCTGTGATGGCTGACCTACGTGCGTCAATAACCTACGTCATGGAGAGAATTTCATGAAGCAAGTGATCAACCACGTCAGTGCCAGAAATCCTACAGCCCGGAGAAGCTTGCAACACCTGAAGTTACTTCACCAGGGAAAATTTAATAATATACTAAAATTGCCAAACCTCAAAAATTAGTCAAAATACAAGTAAAAGTTATATGAACAAAAATAATTAAAAGATTTTAATGTTGTCAATTTGAAACCAAACAAGCCAGGAAAATAAACAAACGACTCTACTTTAAAATTCCAGACTGTATTTTAATATTTAAATTTTTAAAGAATAAATTTAAACCAAATATGTCCCCAGTTACTCAGTTATTGAATTCTGTTGTATCATACCGGACACCTGACAAACTCACCCTGAAACCGGCATGTAGCCTGTTACGAAAGCTTTACATTAAAATTTAAATAAGAAAACAAAACTACTTTATAAAGATTTAACCAAGATGGGGAAGTGGCTGAACACTTCACAACCCCCCAATTAATATGAAGTTTTTTTTGTTACACAAAAACAGTTGAAGATTAATTTATACCTACATCAGCACAAAGACATCTCACCATGACTCAGAATTACTAAATATCAGTCAGTATGTTAACTTAAATATACACAATCATAATAGCTCAAAATTAATCACTAATCGACCAAACACCTACAATACATTGGAATTTCACAATATTTCTTTTCGTAATGCACTAAACAAATACAAACATATAATTTCTAGCATAATTTCAAACCTAATTGGTTGCTACAGCAGGCACTGAAATACCACCAAAGCAAAAAAAAAATATATAAACATTTAAATTATTACATGTAGTGTATTGTCAGATATCCCTGAGCCCGAACTTACTTTCCAAATACCTGATTATAAATTTGATTCAATCTGGCCAAAATTATAAGTAATTAAACTACACAAACCTAAATATATGTTCTTTTTCTTTCCTTACAACAGGACATTGTTTGCATGTATGCATACCCAAAAGTTTCTCAAATAAAATAATTTTACCAAACTCATAACATCACAAAATATTTTCAAATACCTTAGACAAAATGCACTTGTTTAAGACAATAGGTTTAAACTGCTTACGGGGAGGCTGCCCAACAACACACAAACTCAACATTTCAATCATGCCCTTTGGAACAACGATGAGGCAAACACCATAAATTTAACCCACATAATACATTTTATAATAACTACGAGAAACTTCACAAATACCAACAATTATAGTGTCTATTGGTACAACGACGAGGCTAAATATTACAAACACATTTAGGGTACAGCCCTTTGGAAGAACGATGAGGCTCCCTAATCCATAAAAAAAATTACATCACGTATTACGCTTCACACACATGCCTATCACTTTCATCGCAGCACTCCCTTCTCTTTAAGCTCTGGCCATCGACGGCCACTCAAAAGTAAACAACTAAACATACAACCTTTTTCTACTGCAAAAATCATAACAAAGATTTTACAAAACAAACCCAGACTTTTAGCTTTGCTGCTATACAACAGTCATTTCCTTTAGTTTTCAAATTTTAATTCAGCAACACAAAGTACAAATTGTATTTTAAGTTAAGGTCAACTCTAGTACTCCACTTCAAAAATTACCAAGCTCAGGTCTGCTACCAAACACCCACCTCAAATCCAATATATTAATTGACATCTCAAACTCAATGTTAGGCTCAAAGGTTAGTTTCCAATTCACAGAGGTACTGCCATTCTTTCAAGAAAAAAAAACATCATCCAACAAAAGGGTAAACAAAATATATACTTATCCACTACAAAGTTACTTGATTTTCAGTGCACATATTGTTCAATTACAATCCCACAAGGGTATTATTCTTATTTTATTAAAGCTCTAGTGGCATTCAGAATTAATTTGAGAAAATAAAGCAAAATTTCACAATTACATAATTGGTACATAGCAACACACTACTCTTACATAACTCATCAGTACACTTTAAGAATTCATTATATAAATTTCTGATGACAGTTGTGTTAATTTTTATAAAGAAGACTTATTAATAATATCAATTGATGACGAGCATGGTGCAGTCTCCTAATAGTTATTCATAATAAATAGTTAACACACAAAATTATTATTAAGGCTTCACAACAAAAACAACTGCAATTACGATCAGAACAAACACTAGGCTAACACCAACAAAAAGAAAAAAGTTAAAAGATAAAACTAAACGATGGGCTTACCCAATATAAGGCTTTAGTAACTACTAACAAATACTGATTGATAAAAAAATTAGAATTACCTTTAATTAGTTCAAATTATTTCAATCATTGTCATACTGCCTAAAATTGCTAGATTTTTTGTTCCATATAACTACTACTTCAAAATATCTCTCGACTAAATAACTATTTGCACAATTATACCCTACAGACTTACTTGAGAAATAACGTAAACAAAACAGTCTTGATTTAAAATGGCACTACAAATTTAAATATTTCAATTCCTCCACTACCGAAAAAAATTAAGACAAATATTCCTTGTACCCAACAAGCACTTTCTTCAACACCAATGTCACTCTGCACCTCAGGCAGGTCCCACCAACACACTCAACTTGGAAAAACCTCTGTATTTTCATTTCGACTTCCCAGTGTTGTAAACATTTTTTTAGTTTTACCTTCCCTCTGAACCAATCCTGCACCCCCCACTTCTCAACACTTCCCAGCTCTCTCACTTCCTTGTATAGCACTGTCCTCTGTGCCACACACTCCCAACACTGTGCTCCCCCAGTACATCTTGAACTTTAAATGTTACCTTACCTTGGTGCCACACTTGCACCCCGCACTGTTCAACGCTTCTCACTATTCCTACATCATCTTGATCTGCTGCCCCTGCCCATTGAAAGGCTCTGTCCATCTCTGCTCTTTGCAGCCTCAACCCAGTGCTACTTACTTTGCTACATTTATTAGGCCTGGCTTCACCCTTGTCGACTTCTGTCCCACTTGCCAAATTTGCTGCATTCTCAGTCTCCTTGAATCCTTCACCAACATTCTCACTAATATCTTTACCTTTTACTGAAATATTCTGTACTGCAACATCACCATTAATACCTTCACTGTTTTCTCAACCTTTAATTTCAACATTGATTTCTTTTACCTCAAATTTACCTTTTTGCACTGGATTTACCTTCTCTACCCTTAGGTCTATTTGTACTTTTTCTGTTTCACATTCTAAAATTTCTTGATTCACCTCTACCTCTTTAACTTCAGGATTATCTCTATATAACTTGTTTACTTTTTCCAAATCACTTTTCCACCCTGTACTAAAATCTTCTAATGTTCTGTTGTAGGCTGCAAACATACTCCGAAACAAATCTGTCACGTCCTGATTAGCCATGTTACACTTATAATAGCTCACTAGCAGTACTGATATATGTAGGCCTAAGTCTACCTCAAACCTAACCTTACATTTTGTTAATGTTTGTTTGCCAAGACAAATTTTCCGTCCCATTAAACACTACAAAAACAATCCACAAAAAACATATTCACTAGACGACACTGACCTTTCGTTGGCTTCATCCCTGTTATTTTGCCTCGATGTCTGCTGCCCGAGCCTCCGTTGTTTACCGCCTTTGAAGTTCCAAGGGTCCTAGGGCCCCTGAGGTACTAGGATTCCCTCGGTCCCTGTTCGGGCGCCAAATATGTGACACTGCTGCGTCTGCTGTTGTTTGTTGTTATCCATTGTTGTTGTTGTTGTTGTCGTCACTGTAGTGGACGTTGAGGTTATGTCGCTTGGCGTGCTCCGGATAGCTTAGTTTAATTTATTTTCAGGGTTAAAAAAAAATTTTATTACTAATTCTTTTTTAAATGAACTTCTTGTTGTATTAATGTGTATTTATGTATAAGGTTAAACACTTCAAGTTGTAAACCGGCCTAGAGCTGAATCTTGTAGTGTATAAATAAATAAATAAAAAAAAAAAAAATAAAAAACAACAATCGTGATTCTACCTACGAAAACTCACTTACTCAGTCAACTGTTGATTTATTTTTAATATAACTTTTACAGATGTTTGGAGTCGTTAAGTTTCTTACAAAAAGGCGGTTACTCACCAAACACAAATAAACCTGTCAGCTGTCCGACGTTACCATGTCTGACCTTGAGTTAAACAAAAAAAAATATTTATGAAACACTTGTTCGTTCCGACCGAAAGACTGATTGACAACGGGCCAGCGCCCGGCACCAACACGACCACAGCGGGCCACCGCCCGAGATGTCGACAACTCGCGACCGCCTCGAGCCAGCGCCCGTCACTAACTGCCCTACAACTCGCGACCGCCTCGGGCCAGCGCCTGGCACCAACTGCTAACTTCACTGCAACAGACATGGTAACAAATAGCGCACATCGGCGGAGTGATACAACATACTCCAATTTCCCCAAAAACAGTATAATTATACTTGAAAAATGAAACAAAGCATTCCAAGATCTGAATTAATAGGTTTTACGTTGAAATAAAATTATTTGTCCACACAAATATAATAATTGGGGACAACAGGTGCGCAACAGGGGAACTACTTTCGCGGTGCAATACCCTAAGCAACCCCCTGTGATGGCTGACCTACGTGCGTCAATAACCTACGTCATAGAGAAAATTCCATGAAGCAAGCGATCAACCACAACGTCGGCGCCAGAAATCCTACAGCCTGGAGAAGCTTGCAACACCTGAAGTTACTCACTTCACCAGGGAAAATGTAATAATATTGCCAAATTGCCAAAACTCAAAAATTAGTAGGCTACGATAAAGGGAACAAAATATTGTATTGATCTTATTCCAGTATTTTCTACATACTATTACTGCATTAAGGTAGCTTTAGAAGAAACAGGATGTTCCAAAAAAAAAACATGTACACTAATAGGAAGAAACAATAGCAACACTGTACATACAACTAACATGACAAATTGAAATTGTAATGGAAAGGCAAACATTAAATAATTCCTGTGAACAAATTTAAGGCAATGATCCTTCATTTCTACTACTTGTATGGTAACTATTTGTAAAATCCTAAATTACAGCAAATATAAAAATAATGCTCTCACACAGTTTGTTTATACGGTATTACTACGTCGTCTGATTTTTTTCCTTGACAACAAATGTTATCTGGTTTCGGTAAGTTTTTGACTGACGAAAATTCGTAATTTCTTTCAACTTTATGTTTAAGTATTGAAAAACTAGTACATAATATATAGTAAAACTAATTTAAACATTACTGGTTAATATATTGTTTTTTATATGCACTTGTTTAGGCTTAACATATAGTTATAATATAAGTAGTGGAAATGAGTGATATGCTTAAGTTGACATTATGGCAGATCATTAATATACTCTTTTTTGTTTGATGACAGAGCGTGGTGGAGCAGTGGTAAAACATTCGCCTCACATTTGAGAGGACCCGGGTTTGATTCCCGGCTCCCGCCGTCCTGATTTCCGTTTTCCAGAGTTTTCCGAAAACTCTACTGGCAAATGCTGGAATGGTTCTTTAATAAAGAACGTGGCCGACTCCTTCCCCTTTCCCCCTTTCCTTTTGTGTATCTCTACCAAGGCCTTGTTCTCTTCGAGGGCAGGTAAAAGCGTCTGAATAAATAACATCCTCCTCTCGTGCTTTAAATGTATTCTTAGCAGACAAAAATGTCAAAAAAATACATATACTTAGTTCCCATACGACATTGGTTTTGAATGATCAGTTTCATAATCATCAACTACTCCAACCATGTTTTTGTCTTCAGACAGATCTAAAATAGATGAAATTGTTCGTTTTGTCAGCAGTAGCTATAATGGTTAAAATAATTATTTCTTAATGAAGTGTTCATTACAGTTCATGTAGTAAATTAATATCAGTGGAGTATATGAATTGTTTCTTATTTTAAAGTAATAGAATGTCATTAATTACATATTTTGAAGCATGATGCTATAAAATTGTAATATAAACTTGAATAATAAAGAATATGATATTTAAAAGCTCAAACTTTTGAAGTAGTGCACCTCCCAAACTTTGTAACGTGGCTGCAATCTGGCAACAGCGCGTGCCATAAGCTCTGTACCACAATCTAAGGTTGGGACACTCTATACCCTATGCAAATAATTGTGGTAGTTCCATTGACCTTCTGTCTCTCTCACAGGACGTGCAAGACGCTGAACTTTTGTGTTGTGCCATTTTATGTTTGTTAAATACAGTTCAAGTTTAAATTAATTTTATGTTGTTGCTGACTTAATTAAAAGTATTTTCTGTAAAATAGTTGAGTGACCCAATTGTCATTTTATTTGCTGTAGTATCACATGGAAGGTTTACATGTGTGTGTGAATGAAATCTCAGATTTTGTTGCACAAAATACAACTTTATTATGATGCAGGAGGAAAAATTTAGTACCAGATACAGATGACTAGTCATGTTATGCAGATAGATGGGAGATAAGCGCCTGAAGCTGATAGCGCTTGGGTGCGTTCGGGTCGCTGGTTATCTCGGAAAACTGCCATTTTGTATTTGAATCGCCACAGATCACCAAAATTCAAAAATGTCTAAGGTTATAAAAAATATAAATAATAATTTGTCTGCCTTCTTGTGTACCACTTCTGGCTGCCATCTTGTTTATGATTTATGTTGCCTGACAGTCATTAGTTTGTGTACACAATGGCTGCCATCTTTAATTTTTGAACCACGGCATCAGCCTTTCCACTACCAGATAATCAATTGTTTGTGTACATGTAGGCTACCATCTTGTTTTTTATTCTTCCTGCCGGACTGTCAATGGGGATATTACCTAATTTTTAATTTTATTTTTATTTAAAAGTACGTTTAATTTAATGAATAACTGTATCACACTTTTCGTAATTGCGTCCGTACAACCTGAAAATATTGTAAATTAAAAGAGTTTATTTTATCTCAGTAAAAGCGATGTCCCTGTGACATCATTGGACTTATTACATGCCGTTGACTCTACCTCTACAGCAACTTGCGTTTAGTTTATGAAATCACGTTAAATCTACTTGTTTGTGTGGTAAGGATGGGTATGGCTGGGACTCAGAACAGTTATAAGTGTCTATAGTAGCTCCTTTGTGCAGCAATACAATTGAATTTACTCAAATATAATATTTACTACAGCGCCTTGTGACAATACGAGACGGACTGCATGCTTTCAAAAAAACGAAGCCTGTAACTGTCTGCTGTTACTACAACAGTTTAGTTTATGTATGCGATGGTTATTTCAGTGTATTGTGTACTATATGACATGGTAAGCATGAAATAAATAAGTTTTCGTAAGTTAAAAAGTTGCGACCAGATATCAATATCTCATCAGTTTATTGTGTTTTTGCTGTTCCACTATGTGGCTGCCTCACCTGTAGAAATGGCTTGCCAATAGACGAGTGTAGTTTAAATTACCTGTTATTGGCTAAAGATTCGAGAGGTGAGCGGGGATTTGCGAAATGTGTCAATATATGGCAGTACTGCTCCCTGTCACTCACAAGAAACGTAACCATATTTGTGAAAAAATAAAAATTGATTTTTAATAGATAAATTAATATGTTATATTATGTTTCTGACTCGCGTAATCGGTATGCTAGATCATCAGTCTGTAAGAGTCAACAAGATTGCTCAAATACATTCAAACTGTCAGCTTAGTAGGTTAATTGTTTGGACGTATGCTACCTTCATATGGTTGACTTTAAACTTAACAGAAATGTATTATTCTTGAGCGGATTTGACACAATAAATTGGATTCCTAGTAAGTTATCATCACTCCGGGATTTAAATTAAACTGACATAAACTCAAACCTGCCCTAAAACTTCGCAGTGCGCGAGAGTTACCTGACTGTCTTCACTCCTTTCAACTCGGTACTAGTGAAGTGAAATCCTTGTTATTAACTAAGAAAACCTTCAACTGTAACGGTGCATACATTAACAAGGAGCAAATTTTACTAGTTAGCTTTTAAGTAAACTGGTTCATTGAATTTGTCCAGTTTTTTATGTCGGTGTAATATTACAAAACATACTATGTTACCTGATGGGTGGGCGGCAAACTAAAACAACTGTCCAATTTCGTTGTACGTGTGTTAGCCAATAAGAATGTGTTTTCAATGTTCAAAATTTGCATTTTCAAAGCTCAGTAACTTAAAAATTAAAACACACTTGGAATTATTTCTTTATGTGGTTGCATTTTGTGTGAAAATATTTAGGAAGAATCATGTAAATATTAAATTGATTTTCTATGTACCATCCCCATCGTGTATATGTAAGCCCCCATCATTATTTTTTTAAACATTGCAGCAATTGTCTTTAGCCTTTACGTGACTGAGTTCTTTGTATAATATGCATGAAGGCCACTATCTTTAAAAATATTATTAAAATTATAATTTTTAATTAATTTTTTAATTAATTTTTTCTTACTTAAATAATGGTGGATAGCATCCTACCTCTACCATATCCACTGAGCTACTGTATATTTTGTCCATGCAGTTTTATAATAACTCTCCCCCCACACTGTAATTATCACCACTCTAATTACTTTTATGATGAATCTACCTTTTTGGAAAGCTTGTAATAAAAAATTTAAGACTACTGATATCAAACAACCCATTTTTTTGCATTGAAGTTAATTTTTTGTCAGTAACTTTTGTCATGGAGTTTAATATGGTTTACATCTCTGTGCTTTTAATTCAATATGGATGTTAAAACCAGCAGTCTCGCATATATTATGTTGCAATGGTTTTATTCTGTAATGTGTAATAAAACCTGTCAGAATTCTCACTCATTACAATCCAACAATCCAGATGAGGATGGAACTGCTAAAAAGTGCATGCATTGGCATAAAACAATTCAGAATTACGTTTCAGCTGCCAATGTTGATGAAGTGGACAAGCTTATGGTATTAACTAATTATCTCTTTCTAAGTACAGTGTACCCTCGATAACTCGGACCTCAATGTCCCGGACTTCGGATAACTCGGACAGAATTTCAAAAAACAAAATTAATTTTAATTAAATTATTTTTTGGTCAAAAATCATAAGAAAATTGTGTCCGCCTTATTTAAAAACAGTATTAAGGTTTAAAAACAGTTGCTCATCGCTACGTAGCCTTTAATAATCCCACTGTAAAATATGTGGCAAGTTCCGTGTGGTTAAATGTTGCTAGCGAGGCGCGCGAGTAGAGATGCAACTCAGCAAGCGGGCGAGTGGAAATGCAACTCAGCAGTCAGACCTCCCTTCTTTATCTCTCCCCCCACTTCGCCGCGCGGGCCTCACACGCACGTGCGTCTTAAATAAACATTTCAGTATGATGCTGGTGAATTGGACGGTAACTACAAGTCACAATGGCACCTAAAGGGGAATTTATTTTATTCTGGTATGTGCGATAAATTCAAGATTGCAAAACAATTTGTTCTGGACATCTAATAAAAAAAATTTAAAAGCCATTGGTTTGCATTGCAATGTAGGCAAGGTGGTGTGAGGGTTTTACGGCCCTTTAACGACATCTTACGAGCCGATGAGGGTGATGTGAGGTGAAAGAACAACACAACATCCATGCCCGAGCAAGTATTCGAACCCAGGGCCTCTCGCATCGTAAACTGGCGCCTAACCCACTACGCTAGAGGCCAGCGCGATATCGAAAAAAAAAAAACAGGGCTTAATAAATTATAACAAAAGGGGAGGGGGCAGAAAGAGGCTTTTGCCCCGGGCCGCACATTCTAGAGGGCCTCGCTTTTGAAAAAGTTAAATGGTTAAAATGAATGGGCTTTTATTGAGTTCCCGTTAATGTTGAGGTATCTGTGAAATTTATTTTAAGTGTAAAGTGTGTGTAAAGACGTCACTGATCTATGCCGACGCAGCCAAGGTAAGATAGTATGGAGGGAGGCCTACAAGCGCATATTATCACTTCAACCACGGCCGTGACATCAACTACGGTAAACAAAAAAAAAAGGAAAAAAAAGGAGAAAAGGTAGACTGAGATTCCCTCACATTCTAACAAAGAGGCCCTGGGAAAAAAAAAAAAAACAATTTCTCGTAGGAAACTAGCAGCTGGCTGCAGACACTGTAACATGCTGATGTAGAGCAATTTTTCACGTAAACATCTCGTGAGTTGCGTGTGGTCACGTGCAGTGTTTTTATTACTGTTGAGACTGTACCGGTTGACCTTGACTACTTCCGCTCGCTCTCTACCACCCTAGCTTATCTCACACACACATACACGCCAGACGAGAGAAGGGCGTGAGAACTTTTATTATGTGGTCGAAGGGTGCCTTGGTGCCAACTTCTAGCACAGATAAAAAAAGATCAGCCAGAAGTAGCATAAAAAATAAATAAAGAAGAATCTGCCGGCCCAGGTTGTTTGACATTCTTTCTTTTATAGTTCTCCCGTTACAGCGATAATTTCCCCACTACCCCCTCCTGTAAACTGATAAGTACACAGTAGTATATATTGCCGCCTCTTTTGCTTGTAGAAATGATAGCGTACTGGTTTCCTCATGTTTCTTGTGATTAATGACTGATTACCCCTCCTCCCCGGACGCCCCCCCCCCCCAATAACATGGACAAATCGTAACTCGTACAACTTCTCCCCCCTTTTAGTCAGAGTTATCGAGGGTTCACTGTATATATGTATTAACAAACATATAATTATCAAGGTTATTTGGTGCAGGGGAAAAGGGCGCGGTTGATGAGCTACAAGACGCAGGTTTAAATCCTTGTGCATGCAATTTTTTTTTTTTTTTTTTTCAATGTACTTTTGTGTTAATGTTATTTGTGTAGCAGTTACTTTACAAAAACATAGTTTTCTTGATTTCATAGCCAGAACAAATAAATAATTAAAGTAGCATATATTTTAGTGATTGTTAGAATGTGTGTTTGGTTTAACAATATCTGTATGATGTTATGAACCATGTACCGAAAAAAAATTTTGAAACAAATAATTAGTTTTTGACAAAACATACTTTTTGTTACACATATCGAAGCATGCCATTTACTTGTTTTAAACAATTTTTTGTTTGATTTTACGATATAGGCTAAGCTGACTTTGTCACATAACCATAATTTTAAAGTATAGTACGATTATAGTTAAAATATGTTATGATATGGTTCTGGAACAGCTCAACCGGTTCCTGTCATGACAACCAACATAAAATAACATTAACGTTTTATGTTCCTTCTTTTGGTTGTTGTGTTCGTTTGAATTATTTTGGATTTACCGCCACACCTACGAAAATAGTTGATTGAATTGTACCAAACTTATCTCTGCAATAATAATTCCTTAGCAGGTTAGTAAGTGTAATTAATAAAATGCAGTAATGTCAGAAGATAGCACCACCTGTAAAAGTATAGCATTTAAAACATCCATTGCATGTTTTTTTTACTATTTTTAACTTTGCAGTGCATATTCATTATGTCTCTGAAAAATTTACCAATAGTGCTTCTTTATAAGTTTAAGGAAAATAGGTTTAATGATTATATCAATCCTTATTTTTTTTTAGTGTAAAAACACAAAAAGTGAAAATCTATTGTGAGATGCATTTACGTATAAAGAATTTTAACCCAATATTTGTTATGTAATGTGTACATTGCACTGAACACATAGCAGTGGATTTTGGGATGTTCGACATATTTAAAAATAATATTTTCTATAACGTGTGCCGGCCATATTGTAAGCTTTATCGCAAAATTCTCACATTTTCACTGTATTGTTCGTTAGGAATCACATAAAAAAATGACGCACTCAGTTCCAAAACATTTTTAGCTTTTTTTCTTTTCCTTTTAATTTTCAGTACTGTGGGGTTTAGATGCATCCTCCATTAAGATAGTTATGCACTCATTAACAAACCTTCATGTAAAGCTAACATGTCTCATGCGACATGAAACAGATAATTTTGCATCAGCAAATTAAGTGTGATTCCTACCTTGTTTCAGGCTGTGATAATCGGCGAAGAAACAGGAAAATTCTTAAGCCAATGTTTAATTGACGATTCAATTATAAACATATTTATCTCTTCACATCCCTGAGAAATCTAAGTTAGAAAGGTTCTGAAATCTGTTTACGGGTATTTACATATTTGTCATCATGTCCCACTGCCGGTTGGCAGGATACTATACATGAAGTTGAAGTGGGTAGGCCGACTTCTCTCTGCATACCGTAGATGATTGAATACAGTTGTTTCTTGATACAAAAAAAAAAGGCCACGGCAGTTGTTCACTTTGTTATTATGTCTCAAATATGCAGTACAATTATTTTACATTCTCAATTTAAAATTAATTCACTTTATTTAACCAGTTGACGAAGGTGCTTTAAAACTGAAGAATTGAAAATTGTCGGAAATTAGTTTTATTTAAAGTCAAAAACTTGAAGGTACACTTTCCACACCATCCCTCTGCTTACAAGTTTTTTCCGGTAACCGCTTTTATGAGGAAAAGTCTCATAAAAAAACTGAAGCAGGTTACTAATTATTGAAGAAAAGTCTGAACAGTCACATTCTTAAAATCATTGTATATCTTGGGGGAGTTACACCCGCCCCGCACCCTATGGCCGTGTTACTTAATAAATAAAACCTTTGGGCCGCAGCCCCCGCAAACACGTCTGAACTCTTCTGAGTCTGTTGAAAAACTGATACACAAAGATAGAGGCAGGCTGGCAGGAAAAAATCCCCTAGTCACTGTGTCCTTCGTCCCGATTGGCTGGCTCCAGGCACGTGACTCCGGGACATCCCCTGTCTCTGTGCTCACCCACACCACACCTAACCCTTGCCAAATATGGGCATAAAACTGGCTCTAAAACAGAACAAAGACAAAGCTATGCCTCCTCCACCTGGCCCTATGGCCATAAACACTACACTTACACACTAACCTGAATTTACATAATTACACAAATAAAATAAACAAGACTTCTCTCCCTAAGAACAGTTACCTTCGACTAAAAATTACTCAACATTCAAAATTTGAAATTTAAATATAAAATAAAAATTGAATACCTAGACCCCTGCAATGTTACAATCATACTGTGAAAAGCAACTCCTCAACAGGTTCAAGTGATATAATGGGTTCATTAAAGACACATTTCATGCATTTTCACCTCATTAGGGTTCAAATTTCGGAGAAAAAAAAAACATAAAATAAACAAACAAAAATTAAAAAATTTTTTTGTCAGTCAAGGTTGTTTTATGGGTGCAACATTCAAGCGGAAACTTCGACGATAGCCCGTTGGGTTTGAGATATACAGACGATTAATTGAAAACACCCTTCACATCATTTCATTACTTTTCACCCTTTCAGTAGTAAAATTTTGAAAAAATCAATAAACTGTATTTCAAGAGTTTAAGTAATCATTAATATAATGCATAAATCGCATCGATATCTAAAAGTTCAGCGAGATTGGTATGAATAAATCATGAATTGAAAACACATTTTTTCCCTTTTTAACTTCTTTAAAGTCGAATTTGGAAAATATCCTGAAACAGTATTTTGAGTCTTTACATAAACATCATATTTAAGCAAACAGATCTTCGAGATATCAACATTCCACGTCTTCCCACCCTCTTAATTCATGAATTTCAAAACCTTTTTAAGTCCTATCTTATATATTTGCGTGTGTATCAAATTGAAGTAAAAATCACGAAGCTAGCTCGTTGGGTTCGAGCTGTACAGACGATTCATAAGAAAACAAATTTCCTCCCCTTTTTTCGTGCTTTAGGAGTAGAATTTTGAAAAGGCCATAAAACTATTTTTTTTCGATTTTAAATAACTTAATTATTTAGAAGCAAAATACAAACTCTGTAAGATTCAATACTTATTGATAATTACTATGAAATACATTTAAGGTCTTTCCTCCTCTTTAAATTATGAATTTAAAATATCCTTTGGCTAGTATCCTTTTTTATGATCGACCCATTGATGTAAAAGTCACAATGATAGGCCGTCGGGTTTGAACTATGTAGACTAATGTTATAAAAACTTTTCGCACCTTTTCACTCCCTTAGGGGCTGAACATAGAAAAATCACTTTTTAGTGCTCGCCTACGACTTAAAGGTAATGTACAAAAAATTCATGTTTCTATGTTCAGCGGTTTGGGCTGCAGTTTGATGTGTCAGTCAGTTAATAAGTTATAGTCAGCAAATTTGTTAGTGACTTGGTTGTTGCTACATTGTAATATAAATGTAGTCTTTAAGTCAACATAGTAATTAATAAATAGAAAATGTGTTTGTGATTTTGTAAACATAGAAGTTTGATCATCTATTATCAAATACTTTTAATATTAATACTTTGGTATCCATGTAAAAATAGGCAAGTGAGTGTTCATGTAACATTTAAAACGTATATTTTACTATGTATAAGTTCGAGGTAGCCATGGTATTGCTGAGTTTTGAAATTGGATATCACTTATTTGCATTTGTTATTATAATTGATTTATTGCTAATATTTTTAAGTAGCATCAGTACATATAGTGTATCTGGTTTTAAGATGTCCAGAATTCTAGAGATTATCTTTAAAAATATGGCTTATGTTTAACTGCATTTCACATTGTAAAATACACTTTTTGGAGCTTTTCTACATTGATTTTTGATAAAGAAATTACAGAATTGAAATTTAAATGAATTTCAATAACCTCTATATTTATTCTTGCAAGTTTTTGTGGCTTTTCATGTGATATTATTCATATGAATAAAAAATTGAGGACCAAACGATTCGGGACCCAGATTCCTACTTTTATCATTTTTCTGCGTGCTGCACTGCCGAAGTGAAAATCTTTTGGTCACTGCCTAACAGCTACATCTTTAGCACTGATGAGGGATGATACAAGGTGAGTATGGAGCAGCGCCACAATAAAAGAAAACTGTAGTATACTTAAGTTAATTAAAATAATTTATTTACCTTGCATATGTTCACGTTTGCAAGTGGGTTATCTTGTGAGCTGTTTAAAAACATAAATAATAAAAAAAAAGTGTTTGTAACATTGCATTACTTGTGAAGACAAACAAATTTGTGCATGCCATTCATAAAACTAAACGTCGCACTGCAACTAGTCTGTATGAGATAATTGTGCATTAGGAATGTTGTTAGTATAGATACGTTCAGAAATCAGTCACATGATTTACTCTCATACTGTTTGCAAATTGGTGCAAAAATGTACATAAGCATACTTTGAAGTAAGTTGAGAAAAGGGATACATGGAAGCACAGCTAGAAGGCTATTAGTTGTGATGGAATATTTATAATGTTTGAAAATGCTTAGTTACACTACACCTTGGAATGGCAGACATGCAGTATGAGAAACCGAGAAGTGGCAACCAGTGTTGGGTTACCCACATAGCGGCCAGTTCTGAGAGCTCGGCACGATAACGTGGCAACATCGCACTAGAGGCAGCCTGCTTGTTGGCTCCGCAGGAGGGGAGGGAGAAGTAACGCGCTCACAACACGCATATTGGTTTACCAGGAGAAAGATAAGAGGACAATACATCCTTCCTGTCTGACTGTCTCTCCTCAACTGAGAGCCACTAGAAACTGTAGTGGCTAATATACAGGCCAGCAAAGTGGTGGGAAGCATTATTTCGATGTCCTTTATCATATTATGTCAACTGAAAACCCAATTGAAAGAGTGACAAAATTTCCTTTGTGAACTCTCACCTTAAGATGTTGGCGACATTTATGATTGTCTTGGAAAAATAAGAAATGAAAAGGTGATAAGAAGGCAACTAGATCTTTCTAGTTACAATTATGAGATTGTGTATGGACCTAGAAGAGAGAACAAAGTAGCTGATGCACTGTCTCAGATAAACTGAGAAGTCTACATGAAAACCAACGTCATCCAGGTGTGACGAGGCTTTACCACTGGGTTATAAGCAAGAACTTAACATTCTCCAA
>PNEQ01067642.1:15924-32516 GCA_003012365.1 Medauroidea extradentata | reverse complement strand
AAGAGAGCTCCGTCTCCCGAGCGACCTGATGTTCGGACGACCGGCGGAGGAAGACCAGATTGCATCCCCAGTGTATGCCAGCGAATTACGTCGCAAGTTGGTTCACACGCACAACTTCGCCCGGCGACACCTTAAGATCAACACCGACAGGATGAAGACTCGCTACGATAGGAATGCACCAGATGAAACATTCCAAGAATGTCAACTGGTGTGGTTATACAACCCTCAGAGAAAGAAGGGGTATTGTCCCAAGCTGCAGAAGAATTGGGAAGGCCCTTATGAAATAGTGAAGATGATCAATGATGTGGTGTTTCGGATTGTCCGTCGAGGCTCTCCGGCGAGAGGACCTAAAGTTGTACACATCAACAGATTGGCCCTCTACGATGGACCTGAGGCTGCTGTGTCTGTTCGGGACGAACAGACTTAAGGAGGGGGCAGTGTTGCGTGCCATGTTCCTGGAGGCCAGTGGTCGGCGGCTGTTTCGTAACACCTTGAGGGCTGGCCGATGACTCAAAGCCCGGGTGGCTCATAGTGAGAAACCCGCCGAAACTACGTCATAGATACCTGTCCCAACTGCGTCTTAATCCTTCGAGGGTGGCCTACGTGACTAACAGCATATCCGAAACATGATGAAATATCTATTTTTAGACCCCTGTAATGCGGTAAATCCCCGACTGTTTCACTGAGTATAAGAAGGCAGAATCGTGAGATTTGGGGAGAGTTCGCTATTGGAAGTGCTAGAGGAAGGTGCTACGCCTGTGGAGAGAGACTGGTGAAGACATCTTGGTGACGTCAAAGTCTACTGTGAGGCGGCAGGGGGCTACCTTCGGAGCAGTGTTTGGCGATACAAGAGGACTGCTGCGGCGGGCTGACAGGCTAAGAGGAGGTGCGCGACGGGAGTCGAACAAAAGACCTCAAGAGTGAAGACAGCAGTGCACTCGGGGTGCTGCGCAGCACATGGTGAGCCATCACCACTTCGGACTGATAAGGTTGTACATTGTCATTATTAGAAATACTGTTGACTGGATATATGACTGAATTTTATTGTGATTTATAGTGTTTAGTTAATTGATGGTAGAATTTTCTTGTGCTTTAATTGTAAAAGTTAATTAACGTGTCTGTGACACAGGAGTAATTTTGTGCATAACTAATTGTGTTGTGAGAGTTCTAGTTGATTACTGTTTTGTGTATTTCGTAGCTTTGTGAGCTATTAAATCCAGTACTTAATTAACTCTTTTATTTGTAATTATAAGACCTCTATCCCAAAGAACTCATGGAAATTGCCCACATATAAAGTTTGTGCTCTCAAACTTGTAACAATATTGTCACACACACACACATGCACGCAGATGCAGACGCGCAGACACAGACACACATACACACAGAGACACAGACACACACACTGTACTTTCAAGTTATCCATTATTGATAACCTGTTTCATTCAGATCCCCAATGATAAGTTTTTTTGTTGTTTCCCAACAATCTGCTCGCTTGGACTTGGAACCTTTTGCAAATTCCACATTCAATTGTAGCATATGGCAAGCCTATATTGCATGTTAAGTTTTGTAGTAGCCTAAATTGTGATTTATTGTGCTTTTTTTTTTGCAAGGGTTTCTGTGTGAGTTTCAATCCACATTCAGTATTGTCCGACACTCCAATATATTTTATGTTTAATTGAATAAAATTTGAGCTGTGCTAAATTTCTTCAATGCTAGTTGTGTGGTCAAACAGAGATAATTCTATAACGTTAATGGCACTTTGCAACTTTAGGCTTTACAGAAGTTCAGTGTGTTCACCTTTATGTCAATAATAGTCAAATAAGATACAGAGAATATGTTTTTCAAATAAACTACATTTACAGTTTTCGATTAGGCAGGAGAGGTAAAGAAATTGCATTGGCGAACTTGTGTATGTGGTAAATATGTACAGTACATATATGTTTGAATTTGTACAAGTGAAACATGAGGAAGATACCTGAGGACCAGGGTGTCGTACCCTGAACGCATATTTTATGAGTAGAGCCAGTAGACAATCTGCGTACCCTAAAGGAGGACATGAAATGAGATCCTACGATAAAGAAACACTAGAATGAGAGGGACAGGAGATACCCGAGAAAATCCGCCGGCTAGAGACATCTTCTGACACGATTTCCGTATGTGAAAATCTGGGGACCAGTGACCGGCCCTGCTGGGGATCGAAGTCTTATTACCTTGGTAGAAGGTGAGTGGTCTGACCACTCAGTTGCCGCAGCTCCGAACATTATTTTATTGTGTTTTGAATGTTGGTTAAATGTCCTTTTAAAAATTCTTGGCGTACGCAATAATAAATACAAATATCTGTGTACTTTCTCATTTTGTACATATATTATGTACAGTTTTTCGATAACAGTTCACTTTAATTTTTCTTCTTAATTTTTGAAGTATTAGTATTAGTCTCATCTCAACCTGTTTCACCATACCAAATATAAGAATTCAAGGTGAAACAAAATATGTGCAAGTTCATAATTACAAAGTTAGGAATGACTGTAGAGCTGTTCCTATTGGAAGCTTAGAAAACATGAATAGCAAAATATGAACTCCCAAACGAACTAGAATTTTGAACGCAACCTGAAGAAAACACTGTATTTATTATACAGTAGAAGCCTGTTATAACATTTCTCAAGGGACTAGACAACTTTAGACTTAATAAGTGGGAAAACTTTATAACAGGGTAATTTTCTATTGTTAAACATGTCTGTGGACCAAGAAAAGGAAGCTTTATACGCAGGAAAATGTTATAAGAGGGGATGTTATAACAGGGTTCCACTGTAATACATATCAAATGTATGTAATTTTAGTCACTGTAAATTAAAATCATATTGCAGTTTGGATAAAGTACTAAATTTGTAGAACTTTCTTTTAGGATGTTGACATACATGTGTCACTTTTTTACAGATGACATAGAATAGGTGTTTGGATATATACAAATTCGTATGGAGTTATGACTATAAGGGAAGAGTTTTTAAAAGGCCGCATACATATTAAAATTATATAATTATTGTATAGTTTGTACATTATGAAATGCTAAATTATGATGTTCATAAATGTAATTTGTGACTGACTAAACAACAGTTACAATAAACGCCCAATGTATCATAAGAACAGTTATAAACAATATGTCTTTACCACTCAGTTCACTCTTATTCCATGCTGACAGGTTGTGTTTCTGACTGAATAATGACCTGAGTCAACTAAAGGTAGCCAGTCGCATGACTGCGAAGAAGAGAAAACTGAAAATGACACAGCGAGGTTCATGGCCTTCATAATCATGCATTATCAGGAGGGACTATAGAGCATGCACACGTTCCCTAACCGTGCTGTTCATCCTTTCCAAAACAATTCTGAGAGATGATGCAGAGGCAAAGGTGGAAGGAGGAGAAGTAAGAAGATATCTTGAACAAGTTTCAAACGTTGACCGTTATTTGTGGCTTATTCCGACACATGACTGTTTTCATGAGCGCACAAATCCCCTTAAGTGGTATGATATAAATTGAGGACATAATGTATAAACATAGCAGTGTAAGTAATAAATACAGTGCATAGATTACATCGTACTGAAAACCTAACTTTCAAGGCTACAATTACATACAGTATCTATTAAAAAAAACACACCCCCGCACATAAAAAAATTATTTTTGGCAAGCCAAGTCTTAAGTGTTAAAATTACTTAAACAGCTTACATTTAAATGTTTTCATTATTAATACTTAAGCATTATAACGTGTAGACCCAATTAAACTTGTGAAATTGAGCTTGTTTGCTTAGCTTAATACTTACTTCCAACGTTACAAAACATTGTGTTCTAGTGAGAACTCTCTGGGCCATTTTACAAGCATAAACTACAGCCATCAACAGAGGGATTCTCATTTCTCTGTACCCTTGGAGTTGGTGAACAAGTGGTATGAAGCTCAGGCTATTTTCACACAGATGATTCATCATCCTGACAACACAGTATTTTTGAAGACTAAGCCAGGTTAGTTATATAAGCGAGTCATTTAATAGAAGAACACAATATATATTTTTAAGATATGTTGAATGCTTTACAGAAGATATGTACTGGTAGTACATGAACTGTTGAAGAGTATCACAGTTCTAGTTCTTATACTACATTAGATTATAATTACACAAGGATCCTATGAGCTTTAAATGTAACGAAATTGTTAATGCCATCTTAAAAGTGTTTTACATTACAGAAATGTGTTCCATTTGTACATACCTACAAACTAAGTCAGAGCAAAAAAGATAATTTTTTTGCCTTTCGATTTGCCTTTAGGAGAGATATTAACATTTGACAACTTCCGCTTGCTACATGGTCGTACTGGTTACAACGATAAGCCTGGACAGGAGCGCCATTTGATTGGAGCATATCTTGATTGGGATGACGTGTATTCTCGAATCAGAGTGCTGCGAAAAGAAGGAAATGGTCGTAGCAATTCCTGAATAAGTGTTAGTTTTGTAAATACGTATATATATATTTTTTTTTTAGTAAACCAGTTTAGTGAAAATTGTTTCTTTTTTGAGGTAAAAGTTCACTATGAAAACAAAACACTAACTACTTGTGTGTGAAATGGACAGTGCATGTTAAACTCTGTTTACTGTTGCCATAAAATATCTAGGTATCAAATCACTGTATTTCTTCACAACATTTAACATTATCAAGTGCATTGTATTACTGTTTAAAACTAGTCAGTTTAAGTACAATGTTTCTGTCACTGTAGCCAGAATATGTGTTGTAGAGATGGTTTGTTGCACAAAAAATTCTGTCAATTTAATATTTAGTTTACTTTTGAATATAGTCTTTCTGATAATATGTGCATTTAATAACCTGTTTGGTCTGAGTTTTTACTGTATATTATAATTTGGTTCACCACCATCATTGCTGGTGACAAAATCAAAGTAAAACTTAGTGGTATCAGTGGGTTGTGAGCTCACCGCCAGACAGCTGGAATAAAGGGTTTTGTTACTAAAAATAATAATGTCCTTGCATGTAAGTTTTTCTCCCTATTGTGTATTTAGAACTATGGAATTAGTAGTTTCTAATTTGCTGTGCTCCACTGCTTTGAGGACAGTTTGTGGGCATACAAGGAAAACCCTCTTAAGTCCAGCTTGATAGAAAAATGAGATATTCCTTTGTCAGAGATCCAGTATTAGGTGTTTCATGACAAGGAAAGTACATTATTTATTAGATTAAACAACTTTCATTACAATATACATACAATATTTTACAAACCCATACAAATACAAAAAATCCATTTTTCTCATAATTTCATTTTCTGGACTTAAAAGAGTTTTCCTTGTACACCCACGAGTTAAGATGATGATTTGACACAAGTTAAAAACAAAACATTTAGCTTTTTTGGTAAGTTTGTAAATCTGTTGTAGTAAGTCTTGGTACTGCACACAGATTAGGTTCTTGAAAGGTGTATGAATACATTTTTTTTCCACAAGAAGCTACCGGTATGTTAAAAGTTGAGTGTATGTTCCCAAATTCACCACAATACCTTCAGTATTACAATAAAAGGATGTTATGTTACTCATCTTAAAATCTGTGAAAAACAAACGTGTTTAAATAACACTGTGTACACATTCTGGCTTATTCCTACAGTTTTACTTGATTCTGACCTAAAATAATATTCTGTTCTTGAGTTTGAATTTAGCATGGCATTCAATGCTAGGCCCTGCAAACCTTTGAACCATGTTCATGATAACTTGTGAACAGTTTAAGGAATCTGTCAACTTGTTTAAATGTCTCTGCTGTAATTTTAGTTAAGAACTAGTACTCCCCTCTGGAGCACTCCCTCTGCCCGGGCTCTAATCTGCTGGGAGTAAATGGCTTGTAAATATAAAATAATTGAGGCAGAAATCCCCTTTTTCGGAGGCCCTCACAGACCATGGAATAGGCGGGCTCGAGCCATCGGCAAATCCACACTCACTAATTAACATGACTCATTTGCTTATCATCTATTTGACTCATAACGGAATTCATATAAACAACAAACACCTTCATGTGCCCCTTTTAAGTTTAAGAGAACACTAAAACACACCTTTTCAATAACATTAGAACCATACATTTTACACAATAAAATTATTTGAATAATACCATAATCAAACCGACCACGACTTTTATAACTTTCAAAAGTTCCCCTTATTGCACTGTTCAAAATTACAGGGATTAAAGCTCTGTCTGACCCTGCCGCGAATTTCACTTAAATGCACGCCTTTCAGCCACTATCCAGTTAATTGCTGCGTGTTATTCCAGTTAAATCTTTCGCCACTCCATTTTTACAAGGAAGGAAGTAGAGCACTAAGCAAGGCCGTCGGCTTGTCCCAAAATGTCATTAAATGGGACTCGTTACTTTTGCGACCATACCTTGACCAAGTCCTCGACCCAGGTTACCTTCAGCACACCCCAGAGTTCTGAACCACTGCAAATGGGTGCCAGGAGAATCGCCCTCTCTATAAGGGGAAAGATCGCAAACAGACTGTGCTGGCTTCAATTCAGTCTTTGCACCCAGGGAATATTTCTCCGATCACCTTCGACGCTCGGCCGCATCGCACTGCCTCACCTCGTGCTGGCCACTCCCTCGCTCGCCTCCCCTTCCCCTCTCTCCGCGCCTCGAGTACGCATGCGCTGAAACTCCGCTACTACATGGGAAAGGAGGGGAGAAAGGGTAGGCACTCCAGGATGGAAGCAAGGGAGATAAATGAGCAGGAATTGAACACACCTAAAAAGGTGAAAACAAGCAAACTAAGTCCCTACTAGATACCTAAAATAAAATTACTTAGCAAAATTATATCAACCAAAGCAATCTATAAAAAAAAAATTGGCTCAATCCCAACCCCCTAAAAACCACCCTCACCACCAAAACAGAAGGAATTACAAGCCACGCATCAATGGCGGCTTCATACAGGCACAGCATAGGGCAACAGGGAACCAGACAGAAACCAGGGAGGGATCAAGCCCTAAACCTCCGACCGCTCTGTGGCCCTTTATACTCAATAGGCTCATCCGCTTCCTCCCTTTCACTCATTGCATCAGTTCCAGCGAGGAGGAGGTCGCCAGTTTTGTTATCCGACAGAAATGTCTATTAACTAGGGCATAGAGGACTGGCATGAGCTCCACTCTTTCAAAAAGTCCAAGCCGTTAACCTCCGGCTCTAACCAACCTTAATTTAACTAACTAATTCCTGGAGAAGACCTGATGAGGTAACTAAAGGAAAGAACAAGGAAGAAGAAAAAAAGGGGAAGTACACGTAAAGGCGGGAAAGAAGGGAAGACACAATCCAAACCCTCCCTGAGTCACAAACGTCACCTCCACACATAGCTCAGCTTTGTGCTTCAAAGGTACACATTGGGGCATTTCACACCTCGATAACCAAGATCATCCAACTCTCAATACATGAATCCAATCAGGAGTCAACACATTTCACAAATGGCTTTAAATGTGACACGTGAGCCTTTCTTTCAACAGACTCGTTGGAACACAAATGCAGCAGCACAGTGTTTGGCCCTAACACCTTTTCCACACGGAAGGGGCCTGAATATCGCGGGGATAATTTCGCCAACACCTTGTGCGCTAAATCAGAAAGATGCAAAACCTGACACCACACGAGATCCCCTGGATGAAAAGGAGTATGAATATGCCCCGGATCATACCAGGATGCAACCGCTCGTAGAGCATCCCCCAGGCATTCCTGAGTGTGTTTTAAGATAACCCTATGCTCAGCTCCAAAGGAGGCGTACCCCATACATTTGAGAGAGGATGAGAAAGGACTCTTCCCAAAAGGGGACACTAGGCGATTCATCAATGGAAGAGTGGTGAGATGTATTAAAACCTAAATTGATCCAGGGAAGATCTTCGTCCCAAGCTGAATGCATCGGATGACAAAATATGGCCAGAGCCGCCTTTAAATTTCGGTTAAACCGTTCCACTTGATTTCCCTTCGGGAAATAGGGGCTAGAAAAAATATGTTTGATGCCCCACAAGAAACACATATCCGCGAATTCCTGCGAGCGAAATGACACGGCATTATCGGTCATTATCCCATGGGGGGCGCAAATAATTGCCACACTGATTCAATTAGGGCTTTAATTAAAGATTTAGTCTTCAAATTCTTTATTGACAGAAGAAAAGAAAACTTAAAAGAAGGTGTCCACCAAATCCAAAATGGCGACGTTTCCCTTACGGGACCTAACCAAAGGCCAAATATATCTATATGAACTAAACTCTACGGTCGTTTGGACACCTTCACGGAGTGTAAGCTCATCTTCTCCGGGCCGGGAGGTTTAAACTTTTAGCACTCTTCACAGGATCACACATACTGTCTCACATCTTCACGAAGACGAGACCAGTAAAATTCTGTGCCAATTTTACGGATAGTTTTATCTACTCCCATGTGCCCGCCAAGCAGGGAATCGTGAAAATATTTCATTAACATCGAGTGGGTACATTCTGGAGCAACAACCCGTTTAACTCTTTTTGTTTTTTCCGGTGAAATATTAAACGTCGTCCTTAACTACGAATGATAAGTTTTTCTTAAGCTCCACACACATTTTTGGTCCTTTGCTTGATGATTTTTCCTCGCCACAAAAGACTCCTGGCAATTATACATAAATGCCAGTTCCTGCACGACGCCTTTTCTCTCGGGTTGCTCAAACTCCTCAGAATCATACATATGAGACAGGGCATCAGTTATTGGGTTCAACTTCTCACTAACATGATAGACTTTGAAGCTGAAAGGGGTTAACCTCAAGGACCCATCTGCCCAATTTGCCCAATTGGTGAGGATGGCCTAATATCCAACTGAGCGCTTGGTTATCCGCACAGAGATCAAATTCTTAGCTATCTAGGTAACTCTGGAACTTTTTCATACCAAAGAGACAGGCCAGAGTCTCCTTCTCATAAATTCCTATCTTACACTCTGATTCAGTGAGGGCCCTACTCGCATATTCCACAGGCACTAGGGGACTGCCAGGCACTTCCTCTAACCTTTGGCTCAACACTGCCTCCAAAGACACACTCGAAGCATCGGTATGTAGAACGAATTGCTTATCAAAACACGTAAATCCCAACACCGGGTGTTTGCACAGAATAAACTTAAGCTTGTCAAAGGCTTGTTGCTGCTCTCTGCCCCGCCCAAATGGAACATCTTTTTTTTTCAAATGATTTAGGGTGGCTGATATCTCTGCTAGGTCTGGGACAAATCTCGCCTGGTACCCCACCATGCCAGTGAACCTCTGAACTCCTTTCACGTTCTTGGGAAAAGGAAAATTAATAATGGGGGGCTATCGGCTCAGAGTTCGTCTCCAACTTACCATTCCTAATAATATATATCCTAGAAAACGCATACTTTCCACTCCCAACATAACCTTATTGGGATTGACCGTCAACACAGCCTGATGCAACTTTTCCAAAACAATTTTGAGATGCCGGAGATGCGATTCCCAATCAACACTATAGATGATGTCATCCACTTAATTGAAGACGAAATCATATTTAACCTCACCCAGAAGTTCATCCAATACCCTCGACAATGCTTGGCTGCCAAAATTGGCACCCATGGGTACTCTATTAAATTCATAGTGACCCCAAGAAGTATTGAAGGCGGTGAATTTACAGCAATCAGGATGCAGTGCAATTTGAAAAAAACTGTTATTTAAATTCAGCACCGAAAAATAACGGTCCTTACCTAAATGTTGCAGGGCACACTCCACTGTGGGCAATGGTTACGGATCCAGATCAATGCACTTATTAAGGACCAAATGATTGACGACCAACCTAAAACCCCGCCATCAGGCTTCCGTACTAGAAATCCTGAGGCCGAGAACTCTGACTTTGAATGTCGTATTACCCCGGCATTCAATATTTTTTGTCTATCAATTGACGAAAGGCTGCGATCTTGGGTGGCAACCAGGGGAATGGCTTACTCTGAATAGGAGTGTCATCTTTCAACCTGAACCAATAAGGACGGACATAACATTTTTCAATTTTATTAGTTATGACGTCCCCAAAATCCTTACACAATTCTTCTAAATCCTCTTCCTTACCTGTCTTATCTCCTATCACATTAGCAAAGGAACAAGGGCCTTTTAATCGTGACACTTTACGCCTCGGGTTGAACCCAAACATTAACTCACCCTTAAGACAAGTCCACACAGGCACAGTTGTGCACAAAACAAAACCCCTTTACATCCGCGCTCACTACCTGAACCTTTCCGACTAACCTCCCTTTCCCCCATGGCCCTTTTGTACTCCACCTTTTGTTGTCTGCATCCCTCGACTTCAACTGCCAATCGCCTAAGATCAAAGATGGAATTTGGCGCATGTGTCACACAAAGTTCCTGTAATCCAGAGACCAAAATATCTAAAATGAAATTGACCAAATCACATTCCCACATGTCAAGCCCTAATGCCTGCTCATACATCACCAATGACTCTACAAAATGGTGCATCGACTCTTGCGGGTGCTGAAATCGCTCAACATATTTCCCTTTACACCTTCTCCGCACACTAGGGGACAAGGCCTACTCCAACAATCGTTCCCTGAAACAACTAAAATAATTCTCAGTTTTTTGAATGAGACTTTTTTGAACGAAAGGCACAAAGGAGCCGCCACATGTTGTCACTAAAGCACGTGTCAATGCATCCTGCGAAACTAAATGCAACTCGTACAACCGAGTTAGCCCCTTATAAAACTTGGCATCAGGCATGTCACAAATCATAAGAATTTGACAGATATGACACAAATACGAGTTTGAAAATTTGGAGTTGGGAAGAGCACACATCCATCGTCATTTTAACCCCAAGAACAAAATACAATTGGATTGTTAGTCTTCCAATACAAATTGTTATAAGCACCTTGTTTTTTTTTTACCTAAAATATGAACTAAATTCAGCTGTAAGTGACATATTTTTTTAATTTTTTGATGCTGACTTCCAACTAATGTGTTCCTGGGGTTGATCTTCACCGACTGAGCCCTAATTGTTCTGTCAAAAGAATCTCAACAAATTATAATTAATTATTTTTGGTATAGAGGTGCCTGAAATCAAACCATTTACAATTAATATTAGAGAAGTTTTCTTACATATCTAGTTTCTAAAATATTCATGTGATGTGGTCTGACACATACTTTAATGTGGAATTTTTTCAGAACAATGCACTGATAATTATAGATGTAAGAACTGAAATGTAGATAATCACGCACTACTCCGCTGTACACGACTCCAGACGTGGTACTCTGTCTCTCTCGCACGTCGCGCCCAGTTTATCCTCTACTTCTCGGCCGGTCGACCGGGAAGGATGATGGTGAGACGAGCAGGCTGTGCCGTTTGCGCGTTCTCCTGTTACATGCTTATCTCGTGCTGGGTAGGAGCTGCGAGTGTCGCACAATATTGATAGCATATACAAATTTCAACATATAATTTTACTATGGTAGCTTCGCTTGGCTGTGAACGTATATGAAAAGGAAGTAACAGAGTTTGTAAAACTTATGTTGTGCGATGGGATGTAAATCGAAGCCTCCACCATCTAGAGCTAAAAAGAGAAGGTTTTACGGCAATAAGTTGAAGAATATCGACAAGAGAACTTCCGTGACGGACGAACTTGCGTTAATCTGAACGGAAGTTATTTACTGTATGACGCAGGTTAATTTTATAAGTCACATCACGAACACGCTGGTTTTATGGATTTAATTTTCTTTAAACCGGGCGTAGACACAGTTAGAATTATATGTTACAACAAAATTGCAAATTACTATACACTTGCGCACATTATGGTGGAAGATAAGACACATAATTTGTAGGCACATTACCATGACTTCCGTTTCAAAAGCGTTCCTGTTGTTTAAAATAAAATAAAATAGAAATGCCACATGAATGCTAACACATTCATCTGTAAAGTTTCTATGTTCAGTTATTTATCTGCTCTATTGAACCACGTTCAATATTATTTGAGGCCATGTACATAGGAAGGGTTAAATAAAAATCAGTAAAATATTACAAATTAAGTGACATTACTCCATTAATTGGTTAGTTTATGTCATTGTTAGCAGGTTAGTTTAAGACATTGTTAGCAGACATGTCTAGTGTGACAGAGGCCATCGATAGCTCCAAGTTCATTTTTTAGGCAGGACAGAAGAATGTGGAGTTAATGTTTGTATAGTATGTGCGTCGGACTTTCGTCTATTCAAAATGTGTTCGGTTTCCACCATTTTCTTTTTCGTTCGCAAAAAAAGAACACGTGTAAGAAGGAAAAACTTCTCTGTTCAGTCTGTTTGCAGTTTAACTAACGTATTTTCAAATCAGCCTTCGAAAAATTAAATATATCAACTAAATTTTACATAATGAAGAAAACAAGAGATCGTGGTTTTTAATGATTGTTAATATTTGATGTTTGAATTGTGTTGTCAGATATTAAAGGACAATTTCATTAATTTGTATAACAGGTACATATTTGCTATGTTGACATTTTACGGCAGCAATTGGCCGAAGCATTAATACAAATCATTATTTCCAAATAATTATACATTTGAGGAAGAGTTAGATACACACGAGTCGTAAAACATATATATATATATATATATATATATATATATATATATATATATATATATATATATATATATATATGTGTATGTAAATGTGTGTGTGACATTGACATTTTATGGTCAGGGGCGTAAACAGAAAAGGGATGACGGATGGGGAAGGTAGTAGGTGTGACATGCATTGGCACGTAGCACTTACTTGGCCTCTTATCATACAGTAATTTCAATTTTTTTGTCTTAATATGTTTTTTTTCTGTTGTTTATGACAAATTAAGAAGGCCAACGTAACCAGGGGTAAGGATGTATACGGCGGGATCCAACCTATTAATTGGGGATGCTAATAGAGAAATTAACATTAAAAGTCTATTTAAAATTTAACTTTAAAGCAAGAGAAAAGTATTTAATTTTACGTGTAAATTTTATCGGATTTATATCGTGTTTGGACTCATTTTAAAGCTAATTTAATTTCAAGCAACTTTTCTAAGTAAACTTTTCTTATATTTTTGCCTTCTTTGGATTTTTTTTAAATTTCTAGTAGCCTCTTAGCTTGCTTCTCCTGGAATAGGATTTATGTGGCAGGCTAGTCGTAGTTCTCTTGCTTGGAAGCACGTACAGAGAAGTGCTGGCTTTTAAAATTTCAAATAAGCTCTGAGCTAGCCTGTGCTTTGACGGATTTATCTGGCAGGCAGGTCAGAGTTCACTCGCTTGGAGGCACGTACATGGACGTGCTGGAATGCGGGGGCTCTGCAGGGCGTTTCTCGATCAACGTGGGTAGTAGTGTCGGGCGCAAAACTCCGTGAAGGTGGTGATCCGCGACAGATTGATGACGATGCACATCCCCATTTAATAAACCTAAGGAATATTTAGCTGGTATAATTTATCAGTATCTGTGTTACGTAAAATTTTTAGGTTATAAACGTCAATTAACCAGCTTTTTAGGCAAGTTGGATTTGATGTATCCCTCCGCCGCTCGGCCAAGTAAGTCCGGGTGTTCGCCCAGGAAAGTCAGTTGTGTTTCATCGGAGCTCGTGACCGGTCGCCAGGAGATGGCCGGCTAAGTTTTTCTTGTTTGTAATCGGTCAGTAGGAGTTGTGATCCATCGGAGCTAGTGACCGGTCGCCGAGAGATGGCCGGTTGAGCGTTTTTATCAGTTGGGGCGTCATGGCGGCAGGAAGAGGACGTGTAAAACGTGGTAGAGGGGCTGTGAAGCCTAGAGGACGGATTCGTTAGGAGAAATCAGTCTATTTGTTTCTCTTTTTGGCATACTGCCTTTTTATTTCTAGTAATGTAACCAGCAGTAGGTATTGATAACCGCGTAGTCGGAATTATGGTAGATAAAGTGCCGGACCAAGTACTACTACGGAGGAAAACGGCAAGTTGTAATCCGTAGATAGAAAAGTCACCTCAACTATTTCTGGGCGAGCACTCGCAATGTTAAGTGCCTGTGTCTGTTAAACTGCGTCAAAAGAAATGTTAAATAAAAGAAAGAAACCGCCGATATTATGATTTTTATTTATTTATTCATCTGTAGCTGATTAACCTCACTGCTATCCGGGCATCAATATAATAGGCACCGCCTCTACATCAGCTCGCTGTGTTTTTGCCATTTTTTTCTTTCTGCCTAACTACTTGCAATAGCAACGGAGGAGAGTTACATCCCCGGAATCAACAACTACATCGGCGACGTAGGAGACCCGTCACATTCTGGCGTCCCCGAACAGGGACATCACAACCTCCAATATATAGATAAACAACGTGACGGCAGGGGGAGCCCCACTACATAGGGTATGTATCACTCCCTTCCCCCTTTTATGCAAATGAAAACAAAATATTTGAGAATTATTATATCCTACGGAAGTATAAGTAATGCATGTCTGTTAACGATTGTTGCAAGATACTATTGATATATTCTGTCACATGTTAGGGTTACTAGTTGCAAATATATATCCCCCCCCCCCCTCTACAATATTTTCCAAACATAAAAATGTGAATCACCTCCTCCCCCACAACCTCTCTCAGGTCCACTCCGAGACAAACCCTGCTTACTTATCTGTGTATGGTAATCGTTATCTTTTTAACAGCTAAAACGTTTTATTTCGTCTTAGTAAACAAATGCTCATGAAATACCTTACGATCACAGGCAAAGTAACAATATCGAGAATTCAGAGGTTTCGATGGCACAGCAAAAAGCCGCAACATCTGAAAAGAAACCCTTGCGTTCTGAGAGTTGATGAGGGTGGAATAGGTACCGTAGTGAAATATAGATCAGCGCTGGAAATTCAAAGGCGGAGGAAACGAATATCTCCAGTAAAAACCCGCCGACATGCAGCTGGCGTGTAGTACACTCTAAAAAATAGTTTGTAAATTTGCCACACTTGTGTATAGGAGCACTAAGTTAGTAGGTATGGTAGAATTGCTTCCCAGACATCCATGATAGCACTCCTAAGCCTTTTTATAAAACCGTCAAATGTACACTGAAGATACCAGACTTGTTTTGTAACAACTGTAAAAATTTGCATATTTACAAGACGAAGTATAGTAACTGTGCCATACTGTGTCTGGGATAATAACTTCCTAAACATTCGAGGAAGTTTTTTTACAGTGTACATCGGTGTGCTGGAACGCCGCTCCCGCACAGCTTTTCAGTCTTTATAACAAATTGCAGCCTCCATGTTTTCAATTTAATGTAAGTTGTGATGTTTTCAGAAAAATTTCCCAGATTCCGAAAAATTTTAATTGAGACTTGTGTCCAAGGTTCGATTTAACTCTCGAAAAAGATCTGGTACCATACCAATTTCGAAGACAGTTCTCATGTTTCCGGACATGAATATTTTGTTCAATCATAAAACTGGTAGACTACTATGTCTTTTAGTTTTAGCTGAATGTGAAAGGGGGTTCAGCCAGTAATCTTCATAATATAATATACCTGAAACAGGTTAAAGACAAATACCACATGGGTAATACCTTAAGTTTGTGAAGCTCCATGGTTCTACATTGCGAGAGATGGTACGCAAACACGCGTGAAGTAAAACCATAGCAAAGATTCAAGAATGATAAAGACTGTATATATAAGTTTTTGTAAACTATTTGTAATTAAAAGCATAATCATTTAAGCATTTGATTTAAGGCTATCCGTAAACGAAAAAACTATCAACAACTTAACTGCTTAGACAAACACATTGTTTCAGTTGCATTTTGAGTACATTGCAAAAGTGGTTACAGTTACGTAAATGTCACGTGTAAAACATTTCATAATAGTAAAATAATTATGATGCAAGTAAAATTTGTGCTATTGCAGTTCTTGACATTTGATTTTTTATTAACATAGTACTTTAGTGATGTGCTTTCTAGAGAGCTTGTTAACTTTTAATACAGTGAATAATAATTGTGTATAACAATCTGATATTTCGTAGACTAGTTCTAAAAAATATTACATTATATGCGTTTGGCAAAACCTTAAATATTACATGTGTAATGTGGTTACTAACACCAAGTTATTATTATTACTATTATTATTTAGGCATCTCGTCAGTTAAACATGTCAATATTCTTTTCGTGTCATCAACTGTAATGTGCGAAGGCCTAGTCACAGAGTTTGTATGGATTTTGAGATAATTATTATTTAAACATAAACGGATTCGATATCAAATCTTTCAACTGATTTTACATAGCCTATATATTATGTAGCAGAATTTTTCCAACTCATAAACCGGAATGGTTTTCGCTAATTATCTGATTGACTGTATTTTAATTGATTAAATAATTATCTGAAAGTGTACTGTCTCTTCCCTGGAAAAAATAGACAGTACAGTACATAACATTAGTAATAAATCAGTTGAACGATTTCCTTATATAGATTCTCGTTTAGGATGTAAAATTTAATTTTCAAAAAATTGTGGATACTGCGCGACGAGACCTTAGATAATAGTCGCCTGTTATTTTAAAAACAAATTATTTTGTAAAATTACAAATAATTGTTTTGTATGGCTGCATGCCACCGTCTTCGGCCACC
>PNEQ01067642.1:0-15824 GCA_003012365.1 Medauroidea extradentata | reverse complement strand
GGCATTGTCCCGGAACTATTCCCCTGCCAAATCCTGATCTACTTGGTGAGAAGCTAGCACTTAGGAACTGCACTACCGTGACCTGATAAAACACTGGTGCTTTCTAGAAAATAATTTCTATATTTGTTGTTCAAATATAATTTTTACGTCCATAGGGTTATATATTCCCGATACACAGTACTAGCTTTCGGAGATAAATGAGCAACAATTCACAATTGGAAGCTATTTTTAGCGTTGTTTCATAATGAACCATGGTTAAAAAATATATTTACACTAAGATATTTTTAAACTGCAGTAATAGAACTGTTTACATTTATTTGTGGCTAATTTACGAATATTTGGGTAAACAAACATTTCGTCATTTATATTCAGGGAAAAGAGCAATTTGACTCGGCTGCAAATCGGCCTGCCAAATGTAATCTATGGTCAATATTTTCCTCCTTTGGTAATATAACATGAATACCCAGATGCAGACAAAGACACAAATCTGAACCTAATTAGTGGCCGGTTTAAAGTAGATGGAAAACATTTGGTTAAGAGTATACGCAGTTTAGAAAAACATCGTTATAGGTGCTTGAAAAATTCAAGTGGATGGTTTCAGCTCATTTCATCCTAAGAATCTGGCTGTATCTGGCAATTAAATTTTCAGTGTCCGTACTGTTTAGAGAAGAGGCGTGTAACCAGTGAACCAGAGGAAAACAAAGTTTATAAAAATAGTAGTGACGTCTCTATGTCTAATACGAATCAACCCAGCAAAACAAGCATTGATTATACTAGAATAGTTGGCACTAAAAGAAAACTCGTATCCTTAACCGACGAACCAGAAGAGAGACTACCCAAGAGAGTATGCAAAGGATTAACTCTGCGAGATGTTGTAGTGTGGGGATTCGTATCAAATGGTGGAGGTTACTCTAACATGGAGGAAGTGTTTTCTTCTTTGGGAATCATGCCAATGGACAAGAAAACATATTACAAAACCGAAGAAAACAGAGGGAAGGTAATGCTGGTATTTTTATAAAATAAATTCTTATTAGTAATTAGCCTATCTGTTATTTAACTTCTGAATTCGTGGTGGAAAGTTCAATATTTTCTTGTCATTAATAGTATTCGATCCATTATATTCAGTTATGTACTGTCCTAACGTGTTGCTTTCATGAAACATTAAGTCTTAAAACATTGGATTAAATTAATAACAATATAATTATTTATTACTTGGCCATACAGAATAATTGAAACGGAATTATAGGTTAGCTCTCGAGGATGGCCACAGATCTAAAACGACAATAGGCAGTCATATAGTGGTCTCTAATATCTATTAAAATAAGAGTTTAGTTCTTGACATTGATACTTTTACGAAAATTGTGTATAGCAGAATGAATCAATACAAGAAAAATTTTTAGGTTACAAACAGATTTATTGAATGAACTTTGGCAAATATATATTTTCACCTTTGACAATAATTTTCTCTGTAATGTTTCTTTCTTTCTATCATAAGAACTTCTACAGGGCAAATATTTAAAGCAAATGAGTAATTTTACGTTTGTTGTTAAAGTATGTATATAGCCAGAAATTGGCATGAGTTACACGAATAATAACTGAAAATTTATGGGGGCCCTAAAAGGTTGACCAATCCGAGGTTTTGGTTTTTGCAGTGATCATATTAAGACTGCAATTTGGACAGCAAAAACAGCGTACATGTCAACTTTAATGCTCAAGAACATCTTACTATAATGGCACTCTTATTAATATTTACCTTTCAAAGAGTTTTATACAAAATGGTATCAATATACCACGGTTAAGTTAACATTTAACTAAATGTTACATAGTAAATCTTACTAAATGTTTATTACCTTTCATTTCCCAATACGTTATACAGTAAATCCTCGTTTTATCGGACCTCCATTCAGCAGACTTCGGATTTAACGGACAAAATCTGGCGATACAAAATTATTCCACCGTCGGGTCTACTTGTCACATGCAGCACAAGACCTTCCTGGTTATTGTGCTTTGGTGAGCGACATCAGGCGTGCACACAGATAGCCGCATAAGATGGTAAGCAGAGCTAGTCAATCTCTCATCAGTGTTTTGACATGTCCGGACAAGAACGACTGTTGTGCCTACTTGAGTTTTTAACACAGTTGGCGTACGCGATAAAGATTATGCGCTTATTTAAAATGAAAAAGTGTCTGCAACAGAACAGAAAAGAAATAGAGTACTAACTTTGACATCAAGCAAAAAATTTGAACTAATATAAAAGATAGAAGGCCGGTGTTTCGGTAGCAAAGTTGTGTGATGATTATGGTGTCAAGAAACAAACCGAGTCGGACATTTGTAAAGCAAAAAACTAGTTAAATAGTTATGTGTTGAAATATGATGAAAAAAAAAAAAAATGGCACTGTTGGTCCCAGGAAACACGTGAAACTTGCTACCGCATCTTCACACGACGAGGCAATGTATGTTCAACAATGCTCGTGCAGTGTAAATGTGTGAGGTGTAGAGAGATTAAATCTGCTGCGGACAAACTAGCACAACACATGCCTTTCTCACGCTCAACATTTCCTCCCTTGTCCTTCAGAAATTCTCAAGGGCGGCGGCTAGATTATTATCTCACAGACACGGTATACGATACTGCGTCGCGATGCAAACAGCGGTAGCTTAGATGGACATTTTTTATTTGTTACATATATCGTAAATAAACACTTCACTATGAAATACAAAGCAGTAGCTCAAGTTCACGTGTCGCATGTTACCACGCAACGTAACATGAAATCAAGCTGATAGCAAGCCACCTCCTGTCCCTCTCCTTCTACTCTTTCCCCGCCCACCGCTCTTAGTTATCTCAATGAGCTGACAAAGGCACGTGCTTATCTTTCTACTCCCGCCAGTCAGCACAAACCTTCCTCCTCGCCCTCTTCCAACGATTTGACCACAATAAACACGTTGCCTTACTACGCGTTGTCTATTTTCGTCTGCCGATTTTGGTACTTCGCGATTTACCGGACATCTGATTTACCGGACCACACCTCCCCCCAAATAATCCGGTAAAACGAGGGTTTACTGTATTTCAACTCTCAGTATTTACCACCATCGTAAGGTGGCGGACCAGTGGTACTCAAAATCCAAGTTTCACAAATTTGTGTAAACATGCCACTGAAACCTTTGTTTCCAAACTACCAAACGTATGTTTCCGAGAGCTGAAATTCGTCTGTATGTATAAAAATTGACTCAGGAAGATTAAATTGACCTAAGAAAATGAGTTTGTAAACGTAATATGTATATTTGTCTTCGAAGAAAACATTTTTGTTGGGTCAAAGAAATCGTCCTGTCAAACTAATGATTTCCATAATTTTACAGTAGCTCTTGAATTATGCAATCAATTTAAAAAAAAATTTTTAACCGATATTGTAAAGTCGTTCCGACCATCTTGTTAAAAATAGTTTTAATTGTGTTGCTTAAATTTTTCTGAAGACAGAAATTGTTATAATTTTTCGTACTTATTGAACGAGTGCGACTGCCGGGCGTATGTAATGCCACGAAGGCCCTCAAATTATATGCAGTCCCTATGTTGAATACGTTTTCCTATGAATATCTTATATCAGAAAAGAGAACACACGTTCCTTTAGCCATGGACAACAAGGGTGGTGACTATGAGACTAAGAGTTTTCTGTACTTGTTAAAAAAACATTAACTCCAACAAAACTGCAGAAATTAAATTTATGGGCCGCAACTTCCCAGTCTGCGAAATGCTTTGCAGAGTGTTATGGAAAAACATATAGTTACTAAACTATTAAACACTCGTCATTGATTGTGTGCGTTAAAGAAGAAAAAAGTAGGTAATCATGTTATTTTACCTCCTTGATTTGAAATCGTGTTTGTAGTAATAAATAAGTATATCATCGCTGGTGAAGAAATGTTGGCTTTACGCGTACAGTGTAAGACAATAAATTTATAAAACTCAGTGAATACCTAACACTAAATGAAGAATGTTAGTAGCTGTATGAAAATCTGCCCTCTCATTTTAGTTCCATGAAAAAATTAGTTGGCTGAGTTTAATTGCTTTGTCTTTCATAAGTACCGTTAACAAATTTACGGTATACATTTTATAAGCCACAGCAAGTTATGCCGCTGTGAAATAGAAATCTTCCCTGCAGCCTTTGATAACGTGTAACATGATACGAGCTTCTCCCGTGGCAAGGCCAGCACGCCCGGCCTGACTACGCGGCGCAGAGGCAGGGCTTCAGTCAAGCAATACAGTAGGGGAAATGGAGTTAACTTCCGCGCGCAAGCTTTACGAAATAGTGCATGCAAACGCTGCGTCGCGGATTTGATTCAAACCAGTCGCGTCTGCCCTTTCACCTTAAAATCTGTGACAGCCTTTTTACGCAGGTCCGCCGCCGTTTCCTCCTCATCCCATTCATCCAGCAATGCCTGTAGCTCTACTTTGGAAAGTTCATACAAGAAACTCATCTGAAATGCCATAGTTTTACCCCAAACACAACACCGGCCCTACACACTACACCTAATCCACTCTATGGCTCCGAAAACAGAGCAGAGTAGCGGAGTTTGAATCAGTACTCCTCTCTGCAGCACTCCCTCTGCCCAAGATCTAATCTGCCGAGAGTAAATGGCTGGTAAATATAAAATAATTGAGGCAGAAATCCCCCTTTACGGAGCCCTTCACAGACCATGGAATGGGCGGGCTCGGCCCATCGGCAAATCCACTACTAATTAACACGACTCTTTCATTTGTTTATTATCTATTTGACTCATAACAGGATTCATACAAACAACAAACTCCTTTACAAAGTTTCCCACAACTTACGTTATATACATATATATATATATATATATATATATATATATATATATACTTGGGGGAACAACTAAAACATTCAAATCATAGGATCTGGGCCTATATGTGTGCACGTGCCCCTTTTAAGTTTAATAGCATACTAAAACACACCTCTTCAATAACATTAAACCACACATTTTACACAATAAAATGATTTGAATAATACAATAATCAAGCCGACCACGACTTTTATAACTCTCAAAAGTTCCCCTTATTGCACTGTTCAAAATTACAGGGATTAAAGCTCTGTCCGATCCTGGATTAAAGCTCTGTCCGATCCTGTCACGAATCTCACTTAAATGCACGCCTTTCAGCCACTGTCCAGTTAATTGCTGCGTGTTATTCCAGTTAAATCTTTCACCACTCCATTATTACAAGGAAGGAAGTAGAGCACTAAGTAGGGCTGTTGGCTTGTCCCAAAACGTCATTAAATGGGACTCGTTACTTTCACGACCATACCTTGACCAAGTCCTCGACACAGGTTATCTCCAGCACACTCAGTGCATCCCGGAGTTCTGAACCACTGCAAATGGGTGCCAGGAGAATCGCCCTCTCTATGAGAGGAAAGATCGGAAACAGAAGGTGCTGGCTTCTATTCAGTCCTCGCGCCCAGGGAGAATTTCTCCGACCACCTTCGACGCTCAGCCGCATCGCACTGACTCGCCTCGCGCTGGCCACTCCCTCTCTCCTCGCCTCGAGTGCGCATGCGCCGGAACTCCGCTACTACATGGATAAGGAGGGGAGGAAGGGTCTCCAGGATGGAAGCAAGGGAGAAGATATGAGCAGGAATTGAACACACCCAAAAAGATGAAAACAAGCAACCTAAGCCCCCTACTAAAAACTCAAAATAAAATTACTTAACAAAATTACATCAACCAAAGCAACCTATAAATACAGTGGCTCAATCTTAAATGCAAATTCCCATCAGGTTCAGCCCCAGCGTTTCGATTTTGATCCAAGGTATGCAGCTCTTTGTTAGTATTTTAAATCAGCGAGATGTAAAACATTTTTTTGATCAACATATCTTTATTTTAATTAAACTTTGTATGGAATATATATCATCCTTTCAGAGCACAAAACATATTTTTAATTGTAAACATTTTTTTTGCACAAGACGTCGGTTACGTGATCAACTTCTGCAAAAAAAAGTGACATTTCACGATCACTTTTAAGGGGTCATTTTTTTTAAGGGGTTGAACAGCATCTGAAAAACTTAATGTCCACATTTTATTAAATAATCTCATCTACTAAAAAGCAATGAAAAATAAGAGTTGAAAAAATGTAGGTGCTGGATGTCATGTTTTGAGGTACAGAAAACAGACTGGCGATAAGAGATACACTGGCTCTTGCACATCAACAACTGTATTATCTTTATGTGTGTGGTCAGCTTTTATTATGGGACATTAAGTGGTGGCCCTACTTTTTTATTTACGAAAGTGTGTACTAAAGTCCAGCATGTGCTTCTCTATTTTTTACGATTCTTGTTGGTATTTCTTTACGTGACAGCAGGTTAAGCTATTTGAGAGGCCCTGTAACCACGATTCTAAGCATATCTAGAAAACAAAATTAGAGAAGCATAGTTTCAAATGTGTTTTCTTTTCATGGATAAAGATCTCCAACACACATTTAGTAGTACTTCTCAAAAAAAACTTTCTGACACACTGCAACAATGTTAATGCACCTGCTATACAGGGCTAAGAAATAATAAGGGCATAATATGAAGGCTATGGTGTTTGCAGATAACTTGATGATGTGGGGTGAAAATGAGGATGAACTACAGATTCAGCTTGATGTTTTGGCAGGTAAAATAGGAAAATGTGGAATGAAGTTGAGTGCCAAAAAGAGTGAGCGATAGTTGTCACGAGAAATGGTAAACAAGCAAAGAAAGTAAAAGTTATGGAGTGGATCTGAATCAGGTGTTAGCTTTAAATACCTTGGTAACATGTTGGACAGTGAAGGAGGAAATAGGGGGGCAGTAGAGTTGACATCTAATTATCAGTGTGCGGATTATCACTTAATAAGGTAGTTAAAAATAGGGGGGGGGGGGAAATAAAAATTCTTTTTTGGTAAATTATAAATACACGCTGTGTTCACTCGCATAATGTTCATCAACGTGTTATTCTCGCAACCGTGTCTTGAAATGCTTGAATAAGATTTAAGACTTTTCCAGTAGGCGAAACAATAGTAGTTCCATGCATGAATGGATTAAAGAGTTATTTTTATTTGATCATGGATATATATGATATCTGTGATTTTTTATTATATATTAGATTATTAGCACATACACCGTAGTAATTAATGTGAATATTTGAGAGTCTACTGTATCAATTTGCTGTGTTATTGCTTGAATGAATTTGACCTTTTTTCTTTCTACTGAGAAATAAGAAAGAGTAAAAGTGGATTATCCACGGTTTTGGATTATCCGAGGCATTGGCCCCCTCCATTAGCACTGATAATCGGGAGTTGACTGTTGTAAGAAGAGGAAAGCAAGGCAATACTTCTTATAGATGTGGGGGTGATCTGTTATATTAAGAGGGAAGTACTGCTGAAGTGGAAGCAAATATTGTCCAGATCATACTCCATGCCCATTGTAACACATGGAGCAAAAATGTGGCTTTTGGACAGAACAGAAAGAAAACTGGAGGTGATGGGTTGTCGCTAGGAGAGACAAGTTGAATGAAGTGGTACTGGAAGAGTTCAGGTGTAAGGAATCCCAGATATTGTGAGTGAACACGGATTAGGTGTTACGGGAAAGTAAACAGAACTAGCAGTGAGAGATTGCTGAGGAAAATGCTGAAATTAAAGTATAGTGGAAGACCTAAGGGAAGACTGATGAAGAAATGGGAGGAACAGGTGAAGGAGAGAGTGAAAAGTAGAGGAGCTGACTGGGAAACAGTAAAAGAGGAAGATGGAAGACTTTTACCAGGCTGACCAAGCCACAAGTTGGAAGCAGCATCAGATGATGATTAGAAGGTTCATTCCTGAAAACATATGCTTAACACTTCATCATGTATTATTTAATAAACAGTTCATTAGAAATAACATCCAGCCTAGTTACGAACTTAGCACAGCAATCACTTATTTGCTTGTAAAGATGCCTAAACACCACTTCCTTCGCAGTCAAGAGACTTGCAGCAAACTAAACTATATGACAGCAGCAGGGCTGTGCATTTTCAAACAGGCACAGCTATGTTGCTATGAGAAGCAACAATCTTTATCAACACATTCACAGAACTTAAAACCTAATTTTTTAACAATAAAATATATACACTGTGTAAAAAATTAATTTAAACTTTTTTAATTCCTTGTAAATGAAATATCTTGCAATACACAATTTATTATTCTCACGCACATAAATAAATTCCTGGAACCATAAACATTCAGAGGCTTGTGGTTTCCAAATCACTCAATATTTTCAAGTTGAAATTTCTTTTGTTTAAAATAGGCCTATATTATAAATACTATAAAAAACCTTTCCCCACATGCCCTTTTTTTACTTTTTAAATAGGAACATGGCATGAAATTGGTTATTTGGACGGTTATATCTTATAAAGGGGCCCTAGTAAGTTTTAATTATTTTCCTAGCAGTACCTTCTATTATGCATGAAAAAAATAAGGTTATTACCTTCAGTAATTTTTAGTTAGCCAAATGTTTCAGAATCAAACTTTTTTTAAGACGCTATTCAACCTTGTTATTTTTAAATAAAAAACTAACTCTGAACATAGTTAAATATTTTATTTATCAACTTTCTAAAAAGCTATGGCAGAGCTTCATAGCAGCATGAGGTAAAATGTCAGAGACTCCTTAAAAGTGACCCTGAAAGGTCACACTTTCCTCCACGGAAGTTAATAAAATTACCTTTATCTCAGAGAAAAAAATTTTTTTAAGCGTTAATATATATATATATAACGATAATTCAGTTGTAACTAGTACGGCATATGATAAGTCCGTTTTAACAGTATTTTTATTGGCACCGTCAGTTCCCCGGTATATTGTGTGGCTAAAAAATTAGGCTATAGCAAATATGACGCGGAGTCAATTTCGTTATAACGATAGCTTACACTGCCGTAATTTTTCTCAAAAACAATGAGAAAATGTGTTATTTCCTTAAGAAGATGGGAAATAACTTTGCAGTGTTTTACGTGTACGTCAAACGAAGCAACGCCGTGCTCTCGCATCAGGCTGCTTATTCTGCTAAAGTGTCCTTTACATGACTGTGGCCTAGCTAGCTGTTGGTAACGCGAGTTGATAATCATTAACTTGGCGTAATTTAAAAGCATTCAGCCTAAGCGAAGCCACAGAAACTTAAAAAAAAATCTTACTGTATAGCAGTTAGGTGGATAGGCGTTGTTACCTAAAGTGTAGGTACAAACATTTGTACATGCACCAAGAGTTACGGTAATGAGTTGCTAGTGCAGTTAGTAGCTGCACCATGTATAGTCACCTACTGTATTTGTAAAATTGTTACTTAAAATAATGTGTAAAGTACGGAATTAATTGGCTACGTATACAATTAACGGCATCAGGGAAGGCATGTGCAAGCCAGTTGTCTCGTACTTTTCCTGGGCGGCTTGGAATAAGAAGAGAATGGCGTAGGTTGAAAGAATGAATTGTTGGGAGAGGGAGTGGTGTCATGTGTTGGGATGGGGAGGGGTGAGGAAAGGAGGGGAGCGAGTGGTGAGGGAGGGGGCAAAAATGGGCGTTGCCTACCGCCCGGGACAAAGAGCTTCGAAAATTGTACCGTCAGCAAATTTGCAAGAACGTTCAGCAGGCAGAGCACTTTAGCAGTGCAAACTTGCAACGCACAGATTTGGAAGTTGTAGAAAGGTGTAACAGCATGAGCGACGGTGAAGGCGATGGCCAACCAATCTGAGAGTGTACGGTAGAGGCAGGGCTGTTCCCCCTCCTCAACTTCTTCACAAGGTGGGCATGATGAAAGAGTTCCGCTGTATGCTAGCTGTCACACGTGCGACTTGGCAACAGCACGAGGCCCATCGCGAGCATGACTTGTTTTGCAGCACACTGCCGTGAGCCTGTAAGTGAGCATAATTTGTTTCTGCAACTCGCTGACAGTAGCCATTCTCGCAGAACAGCGTGAAAGGAATTCTGGTTAATGGGGCAATGTTAAAGGCTAAAGCAGTACAACTAGTCTTACAAGTGAACATTGATGATGATTTCAAATGTAGTGACGAGCCTACTGGAACGCAGCTGCGGCCAAAGCAACAGGAACGGCATGACCTTGAATGATTCAGCGCGCTGGCTACAGCTGAGCGGATTGCCACACTGTCTGTCAAGGCCGCTAATCACGTTGCATCACGGCCGTATGTCTAATAATTTTGCAGTGAGTGCTGGTATGTCTCAAATGTTATTGTAGTGAATTTTATGTACATTCTATAATTCTTGCTGTGAATTTCCACAGTAGAATATACAGTCAAATAATACATTCAACATAATACTATAAATATATAATTTTTTTTTAAATTTTGTTTATAACTATAATTAGCTATAACAAACTTTTTGTGCCGTTATAAATTTATGTTATAATGGACTAATGAACTTTTACTGTATGTATATAGTATATATATATTTTTTTCCATACAAAGTTCCATTAAAATAAAAAAATGGTGCAAACGGTAATGTGCTGTTTTAAAATGGAATGACACTAAAGAGGTTATTCTCACTAAGCTAAAATGGACTGCTAAGAAAAATATTCTCCCTTCATTGGGTATCCAGTCAGTAAGGTAGTGTACCAAAAAATTTATGAGAAGTATTCCTAGTAATTTATGACACCATGCGAAGAAAACGAGGTATACCTATTGAAGAAAGCAATTTGTGGTCTAACGAAAGGAGTAAGATGCTGGAGTAAGTGGTTCTTAAATAAACAAACTTTGTGCAGTCTCAAGGACAGGTAAGCGAGCTTTCTAGTCTTCCTGACAGCAAGTCATTAGAGACGTGACACACATCTTGACATAATGACAGGAACTAGGAGAGGAACTAGCCATGGCCTACACAAAGGAACCATCCTAGCATTTTCCTGGAGCAGTTTCAAGAAATCATGGAATACTAAAATTAGGATACTTGAAACAAGGAGTTGAACCTGGATCACCCTGAATGTGAGTTTGTTATTACTGTACCACATTGCTTTGTGCAGTTTTAAGCAGACTGCTTTGTATGTAACAAGTCTTTATATCTGAGCAAAAATGTTTTAATCATATACTTAATTTTAACATATCCCACAGTCAAGCGCGAAAAGTGAAACAAAGTGCAAATTGAAAGGATACTACACAATGAAGGATCTTCGAGCAGCCAAAAAATGTTAGGGCATGAACACCTACCAAATGCGAAGAAATCACAATAAGCCAAACTGACTATAGGTGTAAAATATTGTAAATAGTTAATTTATGTCACACAATTTTACATTGTTTTGAAATAACAAAGTTTATATAGCAGTGATTCAATTTATTTCATCATAACATTGTTTATAGTCTGTATTTATGGTTTTGTTTAATGTACATATTATTATGTAATGATGTGTTTGATCATTAACAATGTATCCTCAGTTTAACTGCTGTGCAGCACATACTGTTACAGTTTTACTTTTTTTTTTATGCTACTGCATGAAAACATGACTTGCCACTCTGTGTATAACTATATATAACAACCTTCCTGCTTCCCATACTTTGGTACAGTATTGTCTCACTTCCCTCAATAGAGAAACACCTTAGCCTTCAGACAATGTGAGCAGCCATTGGTCAATCAGCCTCTGTAATAAGTCTCGTGCGGACACAGTTTTAAAAGGTGTTGCTCTTAACGCTAATTACACTATATACATGTCTGATTCTTTCTCAGTTCCCACAATTTATTTTTACTTCAGGACTTAAATTTGAGAAATAAAAAAAAAAACTACAACAACAATCATGTTACCGGTACCCACAAAAATTGAATTTTATAACATTTCAGTTAACAGTGATAGGGAAAATGTGGACAAACAAAAGAATAGCTTACTAAATGTGTAACTGATAGCCTACACTTTCAAGCTTTATTTGGAATATCAGGCACAGCAAAACATTCCCCTCTTGTGGGTAGTGAAGGAACAGGAAGATGTCCAAAGTGAGTTGAAATATACTGTAGCCTCAATGACTGATTTTCCCATTGATGTTTTGCTATAGTATTCTATGTATTCACAGCTTTTGAATGATCTATTTTATGGATAATGTTTTAATTCCATAATTATGTCACATTCTAAACTGTTGCCGTCTTTCATTTGTAGGTTTTAAAGGATTCTGTTACAGCCGACAATGAAAAAGTTTGTATTTGTATATGTTGGCGACACTGACTTTTAACTTTACTTTGCACTTGCGACGTATCTACGTTTTTGTGTTAACGTGTAAAAGACATTCAGACGAGTCAGTTGTATGCTGTTTTTGTAGCCTAGGTCTTCAGTTGGTATTTTAAACTCTCCAGTTTCCAGTGAATTTCATTACTGAAATCTGTATGTTTCTGTCTTATGTCTGAGTGGATTCATGCACTTACTGAGCAAAACACACATTACCAGCTGTCTCCCCTAACCCCACTGAAAATAGATGACTTAACAGAATTCTGTAAATTCAGAATGTACAAGTGCAAACCAACTGCAGCATCACAGAGACAATGACACAAACGGACACAGACCAGATAGAATACCTTATCAATAGGCAGTAGGCACTCTTCTAAAACTGGACACAAATGAGTAAGTATAAGATTTAATTTGCAGTTGATGTTCACAGATATAATAAAAATCCAAAGAAATGTCCACACAAGAAAAGTCACAATTCAGCAGACCAGTTGCACACTACAAGTTCTAAATGCAACTTACAATAGTGCAGACCAAGCAAATTTGGATAGAGTCAGGACTAAAGACAGGCAGAATCAAAGTCCTACCAGCATGTTTATCTTACAGTAGGAAGTCTCTCTACTGTCCTCGTCACATTTCATGGTAGTTGTTTCTGCGGGGAAGTGCGGCAAGGGGAAGCAAATGGAGGGAGAAGAATGTTAGAGGGAGGCGGAAAGAGGTGGGACTGAAGGCCAGAAGCTATAGGCGTGTCAGTGACTATATCTATTCCAAAAACATTCCGTCACGTTTTGTCAGTGAATGTCACTGTTGATAATGGAGCAACCGGCCAACCAAAGCAGTGAGTTTTTATGTGAGTATGCTGGATTGTACTAGTATCATGTTTGTGGACATGTCATTATGACGCACGGTCAAAGTTAAAAATACCAATACCTGAATGTTAAAAACGACACTAGAAACTTACTTATCGCCAAGTTATTTTATTCATATTTACAGCAATAATAGGTATCTATGTATTTCATGTTTATAACAAATAGTTTTAATTTTTACCGCACACTATCTAACTTTAATTCTTTCACACAACATTATTTTAGAAGGGCATGGTATATATTGTAATGCATTAACATGTTTGTGTAGATTGCCACCAATTGAAAAAAAAATTATAAATTATAGTAATAATTTTTAAATGCTATTTGGACATGACGTTAATTAATGAAATATTTGACTTTCCCTGACCCAAATGTAACAACTTCCCTGACCAAAAGTCCGGGATCGGTTGATATAAAAAATTAATATCGGCAGATCGGCGTTAAAATTTGGGGATTGGCACAGCTCTAAAAATGGTAGATTTATGTGAGTAATCAATAATCAAGCTTATCTGATTATTTTATTGCAGCTCGTGTTCTGTTTCTAAATACTTTAACTCCATCTAATTGGAAATGCACCAACGTATAACCTTTTTTTTTTGCCGATTCTGGTAGATCACGTGGGTTTTGGTTGATCACAAGCTTCCACCTGCTTCCACCGACAGAAAAAGGTCGGTAAAGGCCTAAAGGGTCGCCGAGGCCAGTAGAGATTTGGTGGAAATTCATCGAAGAGTGTTCATTGATGGGTTATGAGTAGCATACAATACTAGATGATATTATAATAGCATATAAATAATGAGCAGACGTGATACGTATCGTAAATGGTTAAACGACCTCTGCAGTGTATCTTTGTTGTCTGTGGGGCATTATTTTGCCTCTTGCTGTATTAGTTTTGTAGGCGTTATCAGGATTCTGCTGTTAAACATTGGGTTTTAATTTGATGTAAGTACGCAACTCTTTGATCACTCTGTATTTGCAGCAATACAAATTTAAAAAGTTAAGCAAATTTGAGCATTTTTTCATATGCCTGTTGACGTAGCTCATAACATACCATTATGTAAAAATTTTGAAACTCACAAAAATCTAGTCCTAGTCCCTGCTTGTCTACAAAATAAACAAATACACAAATTTTTTCAACCACTGGTGTGTTCTTAGGTAAAGTTGGTGAAATAAAAATTGCAGATATTGGTGGAATTAGCGATGTATTTCCGAAAAACAGAGCAGTAACGGAAGCCATTTTCCAAGTGACACTTGTAACATGATTTACTTTTTACAATAGTAGGGCCATTTTTTAAACAAAAAGGTGGACATTTTTGTAACTGACTTCATAAATAAATTAAAACATTTTATAATACTGAAACTTCCCTGACATTCCAGGTCAGTGGCAACCCTGTAGTACTTCGATGTTGTGGAGAGATTTTGACAGATATGGTCTCTGTAATGTCTATGGAGTTTGAATGATGTAAATATGGAAAAACGTTGAAATGCAAAGTCGAGATGATCCTGACGGGGATCGAAACCGAATCGCTGTAGTGGAAGGCAAGCTGCCCGATCATACATTCCCAGTACACTAAAGATATTTTGTAAAATGTACAAAGCTTTTCTTTGTAGAATTATCATTTATGAAGTTACAATAGTAATGTTTGTAATTGACTACTACAAAATATTTTCTTGTATATAAAGAATTTTCCAGATCTGAAAATTAAAGACTGTGTATTTAAACATAGAAATTATTAGTACATTGTTGGAATCAATGATCCCTATTAAGTGAATATTAGAGAAAATATCGAAAGTCTACATCTTCTTGCACAGTTTGTTGGCAATTTGCTAAATCTTAGTTGATTATCGAGAGAATTATTAAAATTATTTATTTCAGTAACACATATGTTAAGTTTGTCTTGTATTTAATTTCATTCTTGTGTCTCTCAACGTAGAGGATAGTTGTTAGATAAACGAACACGAAACTGTGAGTTGATGGTGCATTTCTGGTTCGAATCTCATATTTTGTCTCGAAATATTTTTAGTAGCTTTAATGATTTCTACTGTCTACAAGAGCACTTAAAATAACAAAATAATGATTAATAAACTCAAATTAGCTCGCGAATTCTTGTAGAATTGCTAAAGTGTATGGCAGAACCGAGAGAAAAATTACAATTTCTTTTTAAAAGTAAAATTTTTTTACAACGTAGAGTGGGTGTAGAGGTAAAATACCTTACTTAGAATAGAAAATTAGCTTCTAATGAAAACTGTTTTCTATGTACTGCTCTACTTTTCAAAGAACACTGTATTAAACAAAGTAGAATTTATTTTGTACTTCACATGAGTGCTTCTAAATATTTCGCTGCTATAGTAAATGTGTAGTTTATTGTTCTATATGAAAAAGAGAAGAGTGAAGTTTCACGTCTCATCGACAGCTAAGGTCACCAGAGACGAAACACACAACATGTTAGTTTACGGTAACTGAGATTTGGGAAAGGAATTGACCATGGAGTTTGCTTAGAACTATATTTTGCCTGGAGTGATTTAGGAAACCAATGGAAAATTGAAATTAGGATGGCCGGAGCTCAGGATTGAACCCGTTGTAAGGTACTTGGCCTACCCACCCTGTTTATTTTTCCAAATTTCTTGCTGTACGACTTTGTAGTTCTTCTGGCTTAAACATAACGTAAGGATTTAAGACTTAAGGAAACCTAAGAGTATAATTTATTGGTGTAACCGGCGTCAACATAGGCCTAATAGAATCCCGGGGAGTTTCGTGAGCACTGGCTATAAGAA
>PNEQ01067633.1:0-22181 GCA_003012365.1 Medauroidea extradentata | reverse complement strand
CCGACTGTCTGGGCTAGTATAAAAGCACAGAATCGGCACATTTGAGGAGAGTTCGCTATTGGAAGTGCTAGAGGAAGGTGCTACGCCTGTGGAGAGAGACTGGTGAAGACATCTTGGTGACGTCAAAGTCTACTGTGAGGCGGCAGGGGGCTACCTTCGGAGCAGTGTTTGGCGATACAAGAGGACTGCTGCGGCGGGCCGAAAGGTGAAGAGGAGGTGCGCGACGGGAGTCGAACAGAAGACCTCAAGAGTGAAGACAGCGGTGCACTCGGGGTGCTGCGCAGCACATGGTGAGCCATCACCACTTCGGACTGATAAGGTTGTACATTGTCATTATTGAAATACTGTTGATTGGATATATGACTAAATTTTATTGTGATTTATAGTGTTTGATTAATTGATGGTAGACTTTTCTTGTGCTTTAATTGTCAAAGTTAATTACCGTGTCTGTGACACAGGAGTAATTGTGTGCATAACTAATTGTGTTGTGAGAGTTCTAGTTGATAACTGTTTTGTGTATTTCGTAGCTTTGTGAGCTATTAAATCCAGTACTTAATTTAACTCTTTTATTTGTAATTATAAGACCTCTATCCCAAAGAACTCATGGGAATTGCCCACATATAAAGTTTGTGCTCTCAAACTTGTAACAATACTTATAGCATGTTTATTGAACACAAAATTAACTTCTTCTCTAAACTGCCTGACATTTAACGAACAATCTAAAATACAAGCTGTGGGAAATCTGACAGCTCTGATAAGATGCAAGGCATTTAGACATTTAATAAAATTTAATATGTCAACACTAACATTATCGTAATTCCAATACTCACTAGTTCTCTTGTCTCGTAGGTTACTTGATGAACTGTGTTTAATACACTTACCTGATGTTGTTTGAGGCGCCCTGGTCTCCATTGCGCAGTCATATTCTTAGCTGTGACGTATCTCCAACTTCTCGACAGCTTTAATGGTCTTTAAAAAAATGTGGACAACCAAACTGTAATGAAGCTATACAGTAAGCTACAGAAAATGAAATACAGCAAGACCCTTATTTCACATTTGAAAGAAACTTGAAAAAAAAAAAAAAAATTGAAACATATGGAAATAACGAAAATACAAGTTTTACTGTTAGAAGTCATACACTAGGCTAAAATATCTTAATAAATGAACTGTAAATAAAATTCATAAGCATCGTGAGCTTTATTTTCAGTACGAATATTGTAGTAATTTATGAAACAGATGCAGTATGTATACAAGTGGTTTGGAGTATCACGCAATGGCATAGTGTGCAGTGTTCCTGCTGGGTAAAGGTATGATTCGTAAGGTGGAACTCACACGACGCTAGTGACGTACGGCTAGCGTCGCACCTTAGGAATCATACCTTAAGCTGTGCTTAGCAATGAATTAACACAACTCTTATGATGTCTATGCAACATTTAAACTGGTATAGGCAAGTACTGAACTATCTCCTGTCTGTAACTTACAAGAAATGAACCAATTCTCCAGTGATAGACCTCTGTCATTGCCTCACACATTCATTTGTTGTGTTTGGCAGATGTGTACATGCCACGGGCTCAAAAATATAGCTGGAGCCTTATTCTGTAACTTCTCCTTGGTAATATCAGTCATCCGTTACTGACTTTTGATAGCGTCAGCGATACAGATAGTCACGCGTGACTGTCTTTCGATAGTATTCTGTCAACCATTTTTGTAACATTCTTTAACAGCTTTGATATAGGTTTGGCAACATTGTAGGTACCTTTCCGAAACCATTAAAATTGCACCATAAATGTTATATTTCTGGCCATTAGAAGTAACACGTGGCCACACGATTTACATATTGCTGTGCTGCAACGTGAAAGAGTTTTTAGGTTAAAGGTAGGGTAATGGATCAACTTTGTGGAATGGAGGCAGAAGCTACGAAGTTTCGTTCTAAGAGAACAACTGTTCGGCAGTACGAAATAATAGTGAATTTCATGACGAATTTATCAGAGGTAAATTTTTATACCGAAATGTTTTCATTTTTCGTGTATGAACAATTGCCTAAATTGATCTTCGTCCATTTCTGTAAACGGATTTAGCGTATCACGTATTTGCCTCCTCATTAATCACATTTTCCGACGCTTTTCCTTATTTTCGAGCTCATCTAAGAAATCTAACCTTCGCAATGCCGCCTCCATATTTACAATTTCACTCACACAATCCTGCTAACACCACCTCCCTAGTTGCTGCTACATTAAGTTGCTTACAAATTGTTTGAACGTCAGCCACGGCGCCATGAAAAGTTACAGAATATGAATTAGTCTCCCAACGATAGTCATGTGGTGGCTGTCTCTACATAAGGAACGCATGTGAACACAAAACAGTTACAGAATAAGCACTCTGGTCATAATACTGCTTTCCAAGAGTATTGTGTAGATATTGTGTTATTAATCTTAATAATATTATGGCTGTACCTTCACTGACTACTTGTAACAGATAACATAGTGGAAGTAAGGTTAGTACTCAAAATATGGATCATAATAACCATAGTATAGTCATACACTAGGGATCCACGAACCATTCAGAACACTGATGGTTTGATATCTACTGGACCTGTATGTCTGCTTACAATTTTGAAATGAATATAACATCTCTACACATTAGGTCTACATAAAAATGTTTAAAAAATCTGTCTTCATAGTTATAAGCAATGAAAATTATTTAGTTAAGTTACCAATTACAGTAGAACCCTGTTACAATGTATCTGCAGGAACACAAACAATTACATACTACTTTATAAATGGAAAAACATTATAAGAGGTAATTTCCAAATACAAAACAGTTTAGTGGCTAAATGAAAACAAAATAATAAACAGGAAAATGTTACAAGTGGGAATATTATAACAGGGTTCTATTGTAAAATTAAAAAAAGTCAAACAATAAATCAAAAATAATTGCCTCCGAATTGATTAAAATGTTATCTTAATGTATAGTAGCTAAGTAGTAATGGAAATTATGATTTAACAAATTTAAAAAATAAAATGAAAAAATTTTACAAAATTAATTTTAATGTTACCTTTGTCATGTGTAGATACTGTATGTACCCTATTTAATTTGTAACATGATGTTTGAACAAGTACCAAGTTGAACAGAAAACTGTCAATGCCTACAAATGTTTCCATGTTTATTGGCAAAAGAAATACAGTTTATATTATTACACTGCATTTGTAAAGAAGAGTAAACCCAATAAATGCAAGTGGTATTAAATAGCAAAATATAAAGCCCATTCACTAGAATTTTCTTTGTGACAAATACAATGAAAAGAATAATAACTACGGAATTAATGAAACAATTAGGGACGGAGTTGGAAAGTAAGCTTAAACAGGCAAGGAATAGGTATTTAGAGAACATGATGGAGAAAGACAAGGGCAAGAAATTACGAAAATTCTTTGGGTAATATAGAAAGGTAAGGGATGGAGGAAAAGGGATCCCACCACTGACACGCATGGACGGCTGGAATGTGGCACATGACAGGAAACAGGCTCAGTACTTGTCAGTGAATGAGGCAAAGGATAATTAAAACAAATTGCCTGTAGGGAACTGGGTTTTACAGATTGTTTAGTGTGAGGAAGACTGATATAAAAAATGATGATAAAGGAATTGAAAAGCAATAAACTATTACGCCCAGATGAAATAGTGAATGGACAATGGTGTGGTGTGGGTGTGTTACAAGGTAAGCTGTATTTCGCGACGACTGTACAAATCCGAGAGTGACATATTAGAAGTGGTGTCACTCTCGTGCCTTGCCACTACCGATAGCCAGCTGACGAATTTGTACTGACGTCACAAAGTACAGCCTACCATGCAACAAATCAACGCCACGTCGCTGGGAATGGAGCGCTCAAGTTCAGTGTAAAAGAGTTGGTCAAATATCTAGAGATAATGTTGAGCGTGTCACTAGGGGAGGGTAAGTTGCTACAAAAATGGACTGAGGCATTGGCGGTCCTAGTACATACCCAGGGCGAGAATACGGGAAGCCAGGCAGTTCTAGGCAGACGTGTCTCGCACCAAATACATGGAAGGTGGTGGACATATCGGTGGTGCAATATGTTGATGTGTGCCTAGCACACCCTCCCACTAGTCCGTCTGCCGCACTGTACTCGTATAGTATGGCCTACATTCCGTGTGTGTCGTTTATAATAAACATTGCCTTTAAAATATGTTTCTTTAAGTTTACCCTACATTACTACGTTTTTTTCAAGTGTCTAATTATTGTTTCAATGTTTTTCAAAATGTATAATATTTGTCGTTCATTTTCAATCGCCATTATTCAGTGTTGCATCAGTTATGCTATGTGTATTGTATCCTTCCGCTTGAACATTATGCAACAGGGAACAATACTCCAAGATATGACATTTGAAAATACCAATAATGTTTTCAATATGTTTTGCTATTTTTCCAGTGTCCATTTTGTGTTTTGTCTTGTGTAACTTGTTCTGCTTAAGTGTTTTTGTATGGGAACTACTTTGCACCGCGCAAAGTCTGTCCCTCTCGCAGGGCTGGCTTGGCGAAGCCGAACGCCATGTTTCAGTTAGTCGGGATTAGACGCGTGGAGGAGACAGACGTATTTGTCAACCCTGGGTCCTTCACCAGTTTGCACCAATCATTCTTTAGTTTCAATAGTTATAACTTAATTACCAGAACCGTTTTTGTTGTTTTGACCCGGGGCTTCTCATCCCCTGCCAGCCGTCGCGTCCAGGGGCGTAAGTTAGCTCATTAAGCACACCACCAGCCCAGTGCTGTTTTTACCGCGTCGCCTACTGGAGAGGTTTGTGCTTCAGGTCTGTTTAGCTGACATTGGCCTTCTGTGAGTACCAGTCTTTTGTTCATGGTGAGTAAATTACAAAAACTATTCACGTCTTTCATTTGCGAGTAGTGTTTTTGGCTCACCCCGTCCCTAGTGACGCTTAGCGTAATTTGAGTGTGTTGTGGCGTGGGGACTGGCCCTAACAAGTCCCCGAAGGTCCGTTGTTGAAGGGTGCAACAATCCACTGGTACGTAGCCTGTCAACCCTGTGATCATCATCTAAAAAGAGGGTTTCCTCCGTGGCTACAGCCGTGTGCCCTTTTCCCACTATCCATCTCATCTCAGCTCTCCCTGCTAGCCGGTCCACTCCCGTAACTTTGTAAACCATATCCCGTCTGACTCACCTATCGAGTCAGTGTCATCGTCATTTTCACATTTCGCCCCCTAGCGCCCATGTCAATGTGGTAAAGGTCATGTACAACAGGAACTGGTTACAGCAGTACCAACACAGTTATAGAAAAGGATACTCGTGTGAGACTCAGTTGGCAGGCTTATTGGAGTATCTAGTTCAAGCAGTAGATGAGTGGAAGCAGGTGGATGCCTACTTCAAGGACTCAGAGAGCATTTGACAAGGTTCCCCATGGAATCTTGATGAAGAAATTTGATGGGCTGCTACATGACAAGTGGATAGTGGACTGTTTTGGGGACTTCCTCAGGGGTCGGAGCCAAAGCATGAAAATGAGAGAGATTTTATCAGAGGAAGCAGAGGTTACATCAGGGGTGCCACAGGGAAGTGTATTGGGTTCTTTGTTGTTTACCATCATGGCAAATTATATGGATTTGACAATTGTTGGCAAAATAAGACTGTGTATTGTAGAAGGAGATAAGTTGTAAGAACATGCATGTGTACACTGACAGGATACATCATGGACCACTGAGAACAAGAGGGAAAATAAGGCAGTGTCCAAACTGGCAGAGTGTGTGCTCTCTTGCACCCTTTTAAGTGTATATCTTGCAGTCCAAATTCGAGGGAGGGTTGGCAGAAGGGAGAGTGAGCGACTATATTCACTCGCTGCTCACTCTCGCACCCTCTGTGGCAGTCATATTGTTTTAAGGTTAACCTAACTTATTTGTGCATTACTTGGAATTATTTTTACTCACTGTTCCTAATTTTTAACCCTCCATTCTTATACTTAAAAAATACATCAAAGCAGACAAGAACCTGCATTAAATGCATATTAGTTATTATAAAATTTCAATTTCTCTTCCTATTTATTTTCAAGGAACGGAAACAAACAGGGCCAAAATTTTTTTTTGCGAAAAGTTCATGGCCCTACAGATACAGCACAACAAATAGTAAGTCGTTTAAAGCCCTCTCTCAGTGTTGATATTCACGATAAGCTATGTCCAGTACTCTAATTATGAATATCATTTACACATTGAATGAATTGTTATTTGGGCAACGTATTCATTTCTTATGTGGTAAACTATTTAAAAACAATATATTTACTAAGAAATCTAAAAAGTATGCACCTGACAATTACGTAAGATCTGCCTATTTTGTTTATTTTCAGTATTATATCATATGGTTTATCTGTATGGGGAAACAGTCCTCACCAGGGGCAACAGAATTTTTCGGATTTGAGTGGAGGGGGGTACAGCTTCGAACACTCAACCCCTGTAATTAAGTGGGGGTCCAGGGGTTCTCAACTGGAAAAATTTGGGGTATTAAGGTGCTAAATGGTGCAATTTGAGCATTTTGCATACTTAAAGATGCTAAATATTAAACCTGCTACAATAGTGATTTTCTTCAGAAAATTGCTTAGCGATAAGTTTCACAAAGAGACAGTTAATAATCGGGGAGCCTAGGCTGCGAAAAAAAGTAATTTATAAAAAAAAATACAGAACATTACACACTGCAATTTAAGAAATTATGTCCATAAATGACACGTAACCAAAATATACTGTGACAACATCCTTGCTGTATACAAATTGTTACAACAGCATTCGGTGCTGTTTGCGAGGCAAGCTTCGTGTACATATCAAGAAACTGTGTAATACTATTAAATAAGAACAAAAGTACCGTAAATATTTTTCCTTAGCTTACCATAAATTCCATTAAAAGTGCATTTTAATTATTTCGAAATCTTCGCGCTTACTATGTCCATCACAAAAAAAAAAATGATATTAATAATAAAACAATGTGATTTCAATGTTCACGGAAAGAATGTTACAAGGTTATTATCTTCATGGTAATAGACACAAAGATTTCATATTTTTTATGAAGCTTATTTAGCACATATTATTCAGCAGTACGGGATTTCACAATTTATTTATTATAATGTGACCAATTATACTTCCAGGCAAGTCGTTCAACATACAAATATTTTCTTGAACTCATAGTAAAATCAATCCTACTATCTTACATGTCACTTCCTGGGTTCCCCGCGCCCTGTAATCTCAGACACCAGGACTTCTGGCACAAACACTGAATTAAAGAAAAAAAAAAACTAATGGAACATCCCTACTTGAAAGGTGTATAAAGCAAAAACTAGAGATAATAGAATCTATTACAGCCATCCACCTTTTGTCTGTCTGTCTGCTAATTATCAGATCTACAGGCAATCAGCAACCACCATAAATGCTATCCGTCCATCCATAAAAAACATTAGCAAACATTAACTTCTCACGACGGATGAAAGCGCAGCCTTATAAAGTCACCTGTCAATACACCTAGAAGGCCGTAAAGTTTTTATAAAATTGTTTTAAATTAAATACCAGTGTTTACTTTGTGATTTAATTGGTTTAAACAACCTTCAGTTGTCAGAATATTATTTATTAAGTTTTTTACAGGAACGTAATTTCCTCTGTATGAAGAGATTTTGGTCAGCACTATGCATCTAGGCCTTTAGCGTTGGTGAGAGGTGACATGATGTGAATATGGAGCGGCGCCGGAATGAAGGGTGGGAAAACAGGAGATTCTCGAGAAAATCCGCCGACCAGCGGCATCATACAGCATTGACCCCATCGAGAATCTACCCCCAAACCGCTTTGGTGGGAGGCGAGTGCTCTAGTCACTGTGTCAACCACAGCCCCATATACATATATACACACACATTATATATATAGTGCAGTCAATAAAATAATATGGATTAAGTTTTTTTATTTGCGTAGCGATTGGATTTATTTAAAAAAATTTCAGGCTCCCAAAATATTTTCTAGTTATTCAAATATATGTCATACAAATATATTTTTGGCAAATACTAACTCTTCTGCTGACTTAGCACTGATAAACCAATGAACGTTCAAGATGTTATTAAAACTTGTAAATTTCATACCTACTTTATATAAAATATGATAAACTCTACAACATACTGACAACTAAAAGAATGTTTTGAAACTCCATAATCATTTTCACATACTTAAATACACTTTTTTCTTTTGGCGCAATGGCGAATAATACACGACAAAAAAATAATTTGATGCTTTCTTACCTATTTTGTGTAATGTACTTTTGACACTTCATACATAACCTCTAGATATAAAATTAAGTGCCCCACTCAGACACTCATACATTCGTCAATGCACAGCCTAAACGGTTGGCCCAGAGATATTAAATTTTTAAGGGGGGCTTTCCCTTGCAGCGTAGGCACCAACTAAGGTTTTTTTTTCCAAAATTTGAAAATTATACAAGTGAAAAGTGGTGAAATAGCCTATGTTTTCAGTGAATCCTCAATAGTATTTAAACCAGTTGAGATATCAAGGTGTTTTTACTTTCAAATAAAGCTTACAAAATTGCATATTGCCTATACATATTTTTTTTTTCCAAATTCAAAACTAAAGGTGTTGAAAGCTGTAAAATGTATTTTCAATAAATTTCCGATAAATTTAAACCAAATGTGATATCGAATTGATTGTTGCTTCAAAATCTAGCCAACGCATATTCCTAAAAAGCAGTTTCAGGACTTTTTGTCAACCTCTTACGGGCATTACAATACACTAATGTGGTTTCCATTAGGAAGGAGTTATCGCTTTGATGGTTTTAGTAATGTATACATTTGTACAAGATGTGGTCTGTTTGTAGACATGCACTCAGACTATTTTTCACAGTAATAAAAATGTTGTAGCCTTCATAGTGTTTGTATAGTGGCGTGTCAAATACCAAATTTGCATTAAACTTTTTCATACAAGAAATGAAAACCAACTGGATGTTATGTACTGGTGTATGTGCTAAGGCTTGTGTGTCTATGTGTTGTGTTTTATGTGTACATTTTTTTTGTAGTGTGTAAATACGCTTATAATATTTTTTGACATGTCCTACACCATTATATATTGTCTTTAGAATGCAATAAAAATTAAAATCAATTAATCAAACCGACTTAAGAAAAAATTGATCCACACAGAAGAACTGTTTCACAGGCTACATCAAGAAATATATAAAAAGCTAGTATGGAATTTTTTCTTTTTTTTTAAGTATTGCAGAACATTGGCAAATTTTTATTTCAAAATCATCAAAAAATATTCATTGCCATTTTTTTTTTTTTAAATAAATATCTTGAAGTAACCTGTGACACTGTTCTTCAGTAAGAATTATTTAATTTCTCAAAGTCAGATGCTTTTTGTTTCTTGTACAAAACCGTTTTATGCAAATTTGGGCTTTGACCGGCCTCTACACAAAAAACTACGAAAGTATTGTCAAACATGAAGAAACCTCTGTCCTCAAGACATTTTCAGTTCATTACTAAAACTTACAGATAAAACATACAGACAAGATGCAGTGGTGGTCGAGGGGTCCCACCTCTCGTCCCCACCTAGACGGTCCAGGATTGAGCCCAAATTTTTTGCACGGACGTTGCAGTTGGCTGGCGGGTTATCTCGAGAACTTCTGTTTCCCTTGCCTTTCTCATACTGTTGCTGCTCCAAACCCATCTCACCATCTTCGGGCCGGACGGGTGACAAACTTGGCAAGTTAGTCGAGCAGCTGGCCCAACCTTCACTCCCAAAAATGGTGAAAATTGTAGAAGAGTTTTAAGGTGAAGTAAATTTAAAAATGTATTAACTGAAACTGAAATGAAAAAAAAAAAAAGAGAGAGAGAGAGAGAGAGAGAAAGAGGATGGGTTTTATTTTAGGCTACTATTTGATACAAATGTATTGTATTTGATGGTAAAATAAACATTCTGCTCTTTTATACTTTGCAATACCACATTGAAATTCGAAATATTAAATTTTTTGTAACTGTTCCTGCCCAAAACCTGCAACATTTGTATGGATTTACTGTTAGTGCCTAGAGAGAAGATCGATAGGATATGATGTAATGTGTGGCACCCATGATTGATGTCATTTTTTTATTTTTTTTATATTAGAATAGTGGGTCCCCTGAGCCTAGGCTCGTAAGTTGGGACAATACAATTAAATTTTGATGACAGTTACACTGATTATACATACATTAGCATCATGAGACAAAGAAATAAACATAAAATGAATTTAAGTATAGTAGAATAAGAAAATAAATTTACACAGATACGTCATAGATCCAAAATATTACAACTTGTACAAGGAAGTACACTAAAACAAACTACATATTAACATTTAGCTTTACAACAGTAATACTGTAATATAAATCACTTATCTTTTAAGAATTCAGTCCACAAGATTTGTTTGATTATACTTTTGATACTTGTACTATTATATTGATTACTGTACATTTGCAGTATCTGGATTTAAAAACATCCTGGCTAGGTTGCCAACAGAATAAGGAAGGGAACAAGGGAAGAGGAAGTATTAGTCTAAAATTCAGAGGGTGAGGAGAACGGAACGAGGTAGACAGTTTACCATATGCTTGTTATGGCAATGAGAGAATTGAATGTATTGTGGGTAGAGTTGGTGACAGTGAAAGGAGTTGGAAAGTTGAGGAAGGGTTTGATTTTGGAGAGAATGTGCTACTGGGCAGCTGCCTAAACATAAGTATTTAATTACTATTATTATTCTGTCATTATTGACATATTATTATTACTATTATATTAACATTCTTGAACAAACAAGAGACGTACATATTCATTAAATTTACCAGTGTCCCCTTTAAAAAGTCCTAGAATTATGTGACTGCTGCATTAGTGTGTTTGGAAGGGGTATAGAGATGTAGAAAAATGTATTACATCATCAATGTCAAGACATGTTTATCATATGTTATCAAGTGTACGCAAAAGCAGTTCTATTTAATAAAAACCTACTAACTTATTATATAATTGAGGAATTGTTCTTTTCATAGAACTGAGTGATTGTGGATGAAATAAACTTGAAATTATGTTCAGTTGTTATTATTTACTGTACAAACCAACACAAATATTTTCTACTCATATACCTACACTTATGATGTTGAAACAAATTACAAAACTGATAACAAAAACATGAAAACAGTCAACACAGAAACAATAAAATACTGGAAAATAGGGTAGTTGATATTAAAACAGAGGAAAATAGCCTACTTACAGAACTCATCATGCATTTAACATTACTACTGTGAAATATACACCCACATTATCCCACAGCCCAAGCAGGAACTCTGATATCAGGATCATCTGCCAATGACACAGTGGCATACTGGTGAATCCAAAAGATAGGGAACCTAGTAAACTAGTAAAACAAGTAAAATCATAGGTTTTACTCTGGCTTGAATAGATCCACCATGAAAGACAATGACAAGATGTGAATGTTAAGGCAGAAGTAATAAGTACCACTGCAATAGGCCTACCTGCCAATGGTGGCACTGATAAAGGTGCCTAGGATGGTAGAATAATTCTTAAAATCACTGGAGGCTGCAGGCAACAGTGTCTGTCATTCTGTATCTAAAAACAATTTATTTCAAAATTAAAACAAGCGTCCTTGAATGTCATCAAGGTTAGATAAACTTTGATTTATAAATGGCAATACTATTATTATAGTTTAAATGTATGCAGAAACACTGTGTTTATGTATACAAAATAAAGCATGCGAACAAATAATAGCATATTATGTTAACAATTACTTACACTTCAAACAAAGTTCCTTCACATCATCCACTTTGTTTTCGTAACAAAGTAAACGACGCACGTGAGCGTTTTGACATATTATAAGAATGTCGTTATCTAAAATAAAGAAAGGCATAATCACACAAAATGTCAATTAAATGTTTTAAATACTAAATCTGAAAATAACTAGCACTTACACAGTTATACATAAAATAATTTTAAACATACTAAACTAAAATGAACTTATGACATTTGGTACGCATGAGTTTGAACAGAGGTAAATAAATGAGAAAAAGTTGCAAAATTAAAACGAAAATTCTTTACAGATAAAAAGAACACCTTTATGACGAAAATGATTTTAATTAATAAAGAAGATAAATGTTATTATACTAATAAAGTACATTTATTTTAAGCGCTTATAGATTGCAGCAAATACAAGTAAAGTTATGGCCGTAAATGTAGGGTTTATTTTTTAAAATATTTAAATAATATAATTTATATTAAGTGACTTGAGCAAGGGAAAACAACAGCAAAGTCACATGAATTTGTAGCTGTTCGCCAGCTTGAGAATTACGTTAAATCAAATACGGTATTCTCTACCGTATTTGGTTAAATGTTCCAATGTATAAAGAGAGTATGCAATGGGCGCCTCCGGGCTGTAAACTGGCCCAGAACGGTAGAGATGAATATCTCAAGGTGTGTGACGTTCGATGGCGGTTCCCTAAGCACGGCGGCGTGAGATTTAACTTACGACGTGGAAATGAAAATCAAACAATGTTCCTGTTATTCTTAAGGCCGTGCTAGATTCACCGTAAGAAATAACCGTAAAAATTAAACAAACATATTTGAGAGATGCATGCTACAACACACCATACCGCTACTTAGCCGCCGTAAGACCTGTCTATTTCTTACGGTGCGGTTACGGTTATTTGTATACGGCTACTTTACTGTCAATGTAGCACGGGCTTTAGCTGGTTACTTTACACTACGGCCGTAGAAGATCATGTCTTGACCCTCGCCTATCTAACAATGTATTTTGCTTGACCCCCTTGTTGTTTGGCTGTAGTTCGTCAAGTTACTGAGAATGTCGTACTTTTTGGCGCTGTTTTCCGGGCGGTCATATTCAAACTCCGCCCACTTTTTTCCATTGTTAAATTTATAAAGTAAATTAAGATTGCTGGAGCCTTTTCTTAAATTTGTGAGCGAAGAAAGTATTTCATAAATTGACAAACAATACTTTTGATAAATTGTTTATCTTAGCGGAAAGGAAGTGGGCGGAGTTTAGTCCGACCGCTCTAACATCAGCACCAATAAAACACAATATTCTCGGTTACTTGGTGAACTACAGCCAAACAACAAGGGGGTCAAATATCCAGGCGAGTGTCCAGACCTGTTCTTCTACGGCCATGGGCTTAACACATACACACTGCTAATGCCACAACACTGAAAGACAGGGCACAAGAAGGACTGTTCTAAAGAGTGTCGGCGAGGCACACATGTAAACCGTTTATGTAAGATTTTATTACATAGTTCAGAAAGATGCTTACAGACAACGGTTGCTGAGCGCAAAGAATAAACAGTCCCAGAAAATTACACTGTTTCTACGAAGCCTTCTGAGCCTGGATGCATGAGCGATAAGCAGATGGGTGTCGATGACCAATCTGGCATGTCAGTCTCTTCAGATGATTGAGCACTCGCGGGTGAAGGTGCCGTCAGGCGACAAGTGTCCCAGATGGAAACAAGTTTGATGTGTACCTGACACCGCACGTTCCTCAGCGACCATGTATGTGCACGCATGCCAGCAACTGCAGCATTCCAGCCAGCATCATCAGCGACCCTTCGGATTTCGGAATGCACCCTAGGACAACCCGCGACCTTTAAGGTTAACTGAGAAGGCTGCATTCATGAAGATCCAGACACTCACCAACAAAATACACTGAATATTAATTAAGGCACTAAATCAAGCAAACACAATCACAAAAACGCAGAGTAGCGCAGTGTATTTCCTCGAAGTGTTAATTAGTGTTTTCTTTACTAACGTAGAAGTATACACAATCTATTTCATAGCTATAGGCCTACATGTCAGCTCAAACTTTGACAGGCAGTTTAACAAGCTACCTTGAGTGGAAGGCAATAGTAAATAAATTACCTTCACTTGCAATTATGTACAGTTTTCAACATTCATATTTATGTTAATGACCAAAAGGGTTTATGTCTGTCTTTGTAGTTTTCCAACTGTTTTTGTATCAAGCTTTTCTGCCTAATGTGCAAAAGCGGTCACCAGACGTCATTTTGGCATGCACCCCTGGCATCGAAGAGGTTGGGCCCCACTAAGAAGTCAGTCTTTTTCCTGGCGTGGAGAGGGATAGTCCACATGCATGCAACTCCTGGACCATCACCTTTGTTTGTCCATAACCACAGTGTAGCTTCAAAAGTAACTTATTTTATCGGAACCTAATTCAGTTGCATTTCGTCCAGGAGTAGTGCCTCCTTAACTATACAAGCTCATTCCGTCCAGGGACAGAACTTTCACAACTTAACATATTTTCCATAGTCACGTAGTTCGCACGCTTTTCAGCTTTAGCCACCCACAAGCTTGGTGAGTGGAGTCCGCTACGCTACACATGATGTAGTTATTATTTGTTCAGTGTTAAGTAATCATGATATATCACAGTAAACGCATTTATGTGTTACATGTTATTTCGACCATGGCCACTTCTTGGCCCTTATGGAGTTAGACCTCAAACCAGCACCTCAACAGCTTCTACCTTCGCATTGGAGATGTGCAGAGTAGGTATCCAGAGGTACATCGCCACACTGGTGGTAGATCTGCGGCCCTCATCAACCATGAGCAGCCGGCATTCCCGCCAAAACCCTGGTGTGCTCTAGGGTGCACCCCATTCTCCCTGCCCTCACACCAACGCACATCAAGTTATATCTGTAATCGGCCAGATATGAATTAGTGTATACTATTTGCCTATCCCTGATGCCAGATCTAGCCTAGATATATTTTTATTTCATATGGGGTGGCAAACGGATAGCGCTACACCCCTAGAGTAGCCATCAGCAGACAAAAGAGAGCGCAGTAAACACAAGGGTAAAGTCTTAGCAGGGCTGGGTGGACCACCCAACCAGCACAGCAAGTCCCCAGGATGTCCTAGGGACATCCTTTGAGGATATCCGGGTACATGCGATCCTCGGGATGTCCTAGGGATGGATATTTCGGATGTTCGAGAGCTCCGAAAAACCATGTCCCTAGGACGTCCCAAGTACTTCCTCGAAAAGTACATCACATCCCAGGAAGCTCCTTGGAAGACGAATTTGGGTCATCATAATTCCTCATCTGGGGAGCTCCCAGGGATGTCCTTACAGGAAGCTCCCACCGAGCTCTTCTGAGGAACTCCCTGGGATGTCCGAGCAGGAGTTATCTGGGATGTCCCAACAGGCACTCCCTGGGATGTCCGAGCAGGAGCTCCCTGGGATGTCCGAGCAGATGCTCTCTGGGATGCTCGAGCAGGTGCTCCCTGAGATATCCCAGCAGGAGCTCCCACGGACCTAGTGGATTTCTAGGCAAGTTTCAAATATGACCACTAGATAGCTCATGATATTACTTAAATATACACGAGGTTTGTTGCAATTAATTTAGTAGATAATTCATAACATTTATATATGCTTTAAGAAATTAGTAAATTTATTAATTTCGACACACATATTTTATTATTACTGGTAGACTTTTGGAAGTCGAAGCATTAAAAAAAAATATTATTACAGACGAGTTGTATATAAAAAGATTTTAAGAGGCTACATTAACAATTATGTGTATTGGACTGTGTGTTAAATACTAAGTTTACACATCACCAAAACAAATACATTTGTTTTCTTTTGTGTTGAATACTAAACTTTTACTTTTGCTGCTGGAAGGAGCTGCTAGGGATGTCCCAGGGATCTCCTAGGGATGTCCCAGGGACGTGTACGTGTTTAATACAGGTCCTAGGGATGTCCCAGGGATGTGTTTTATACAGGTCCCAGGGAGCTCCTAGGGATGTCACAGAGATGTGTTTAATACATGTCCCAGGGAGCTCCTAGGGATGTCCTGGGGATGCATTTTATGCAGATCCCAGAGAGCTCCTGAGGATGTCTTGGGGATGTGTTTATTACAGATCCCAGGGAGCTCCTAGGGATGTCCCAGGGATGTGTATGCCAGACATCCTAGGGATGTCCGTAGGTAGTACTTTTCCATGAACTTTTCCTACATAAAAAGGACTTGAAATAAACTTTCCTAGGACGTCCTAGGGACGACAGTTCCCACATCCTACGGACGTCCTCAGGATGTCTGTGTGCTGGTAGGGCAGGACATAGTGACATAGTTTTAGTGGGTAGAGAGAGGCGCGGCAAGAGTTGAGGCATGCAGAAAGTCTCTGGTGTTGCAGATTGACGGGGACGAGGGTGGAGGAGATGGTTTACGGTGAGAAATTACTAGCGTGCTAAGTGAATGTTTCCGACTAGGCGCCAGCCGATTAGGGCAGAACCAGCACTCAGATGTTATGGGTGGTGCTGTCTCAAGGTCGCGTGGCAGACGGCCAGCTTCGTAACTCTCCTCGTCCTCCGCCGTTATATACATACGCTCGGGGAGTGTTATGGCCCTCCCCACGCTCATATAAACACACAAATGAAGCACTCGATAGGAATTTCGGGCACCTGTACACCCAAGGAATATATATACTCACGTTGTCGGGTTGTAGGGTCCCGCATCCTGAAGCGCCGTGAAGCAGCGAAATCAATAAATAACATAAAAGTATAGGCAAGGTGTTATCATTAACTCACATCGTCCTCCAGTACACAGATGCAAACGCTGGCGATATTTGAAACAGTCCCGGACCTAGCCCGTCCGGTAGGCGAAACGCAGCAAAATCCCACGTGGTGGGAATGGAAAACTACAATATGAAAAGCCCCTGGGCGCGAATAGAGTCGACAGGGGTGAGGGGTTAACCCGGGCACTGAAGTTAATAGTTAAAGAAGGTTCTAGACTAATATAAAACTATTGCGCGTTAAATGATTAGACAATGAAAAGAGATGCTGGTGCCCGGCGACCGGAGCCGAACCGCCTCTACACGCCGCCAGTCGTCAACTGCAGAAGCCTTGGTGGGCTTAGGCCGATCACGCCGCTGAACGCGCCAAAACTTCTTATCACACAAAAACACTTACAAACATACAAACAAAAGCACTTCAAAATTGGATAAAAATTATATTTGCTGATTAGTATCCAAAAGATTGTTTGGAATGTTCATATTTATATTTTTATTTTTGAATAATTTTGAATCAAACAATATTTTATGATACGTGAATTTAAATTACGGTATGTTAAGAACAGAGAATATTCTTATTATAATTAAATGGAAATTTTGGGAACAATATTATTATTAAGAAGAACAATTTAACAATTATAGGATTTAAAGAAATTACGCAGAAGAGTTTGCCGGTTGGACGAGTCCATCTTTACGTTGGCTGCAGGGGTATTTCTACGGGGTTTTAAGATTAGGCCCGACAAGTCATTTGGAGTGATTGAATTTATATAGACAAGGTTACCCCTGGCCCTTTACGTCCCTAATTTACTTGGCACAAATACCCCTGTTGCCCTCACTTTAACACGACACTTGTACTGAAGGTAAATGTTTCCAGTGGTGTTTTGCTATATTTAGGCTTAACGGGGCACATTCCTACCAAAGGTCTGTGGTTTAAGAGGGCTCAGCTATACATGGGGGCTGTGTTCGGCGGCGGGGGTGGCGTCTGGACGCCGTGGCCTCTTGTGACCACGCCGCCGGGCACGTTCCCATATGCGGCGGCAGTACTGACCACTGGGCATGTTCCTCGGTGTGTGGTGTACACGACGGGCTGTTCTGAAATGCGAGAGTGGCTTGGTCCGTATAAAAAAAGATAACCAACTGAAGTTAGCTCAGTGCCTTAAGTTTTAAGTTTACATGTCCTACCCATGTGACGGGAATCATGGACAACGCAATTGAAATGAAATAATATATTTTCCGACATAATGTTTCGTGGGGTCGTATAGAAAATGTTAACAAAATGTTGGGGATCGGGTCAAATGCTGAACAGAACACTTACAGCAGACTCCACGGGAAAGTACGAGCATGTCTTACTCTGTCTGTGATTGTTGATAAACTGGCCGAGGCCTACAATGGCTGTGAGGACAACGGTCAAGCAGTTACTTAAATTTATTTGCTTAGCAATCAACCCTCTTATAATCCAGCTACAAAAGACATGGACTAATTCAGGAAAAATATTTCATTAGCACAAATATGCTTAAACCCGTATTAATTATCACATACGTAAGTAGATTACAAAATGCAAAGACTGAATTAAAAATCATCTGTGATGGTAAGTTAAAAACTGTGACAAAAAAAATTATAATTTTACATCGGGTTTTCCGTCCAGAGTTTGTGCTTTAAAATTTATTTATAATTAATAAATATATCAGTTTGGCATCGGGGATATGACATCTGAACGGAGGGGGACCCCACAGATAACATACACAGCTAGTTGGAGGGGGGGAGGGCACCACTGCACACTCCACTGTACACGCCATGGTACCATGTGGCACTCTTCACTCCTGGCACTACTGAATATTATAGCATTTGGCTACAGAAAGATTATTAGTTTCAGGAAGCTACGTATGTTACTTATGTACTAAATTATTTTCTTTAACACTTTCTTTTCAGGTTATATTCTCTTTAAAATTATTTGTATTCGTCATGATATTAAACATACCTTTAAACTCTTTGGATAGCTAGGTTAGTTAATGAATGCTCCTACTTATTTATAACTTCACTACTTTATTTATTCATATCTTTTATATTTACGGCTAGGTGACATATCCAAATTTTATTTTTTTATTTTTTTTATTTTGAATAATGCATTTCTTTCTGTCTTGCTTTTAGTGTTTTCAGTCGTTTCGCGATTTGGTTTTCACACTCTCGAACCCTAGTAAACCTCGATTGGTATGCTGGAGGGGCTGTGTTAAGACTAGAGTGAGGGGTCCGAGATACTTGTCTTACTAATAGAAAATTATTTCAGAAAAAGTTGACGGAATTCTTACATACTCATACTTTCTATTCCATTAGTGAATAATAAAAATATTCACACTTATGAAATAATATACCTATGCAAAAATAAATAAAATAAATTTGTGAAAGTAAAGCCCATTTATGTTCAAGCTTGTATTTTTAATTGTTTTAAACATATGTAACTGATATTGTTCTGATTTATGTTTTCACTATGTAAGTCACATGGCAATATTATTAATTTTTTCTGCCTCTTATCTGTAAGGTCCACAAAACTTGCAATGATACATATTTCATTACAAACAAAATAATATTCTTTCATGCTGAGCTTCTGAGGGCTGGGTGGCAGGAAACTGTGTCGAAACCCGTTATGGACTTACCCATGGCTCACGAGCCTGGCTACCCCATGATGTAAACCCCGACGATATACGTCATATGGACCTGTTTGAACTGCGTCTTGGCCCTACGAGACCGGACTATGAGGCTCAAGTCGCGTCCGAAGCATGATATAATGTCTATTTTTAGACCCCTGTAATGCGGTGAATCCCCGACTGTTTCGCAGAATATAAAAGCACCGAATCGACACATTTGGAGAGTTCGCTATTTGTTGTGCTTGAGGAAGGTGCTATGCCTGTGGAGAGAGACTGGTAAAGACATCTTGGTTGCGTCAGAGTCTACTGTAAGGCTACAGGCTCATGCCTTCGGAACAGTGTTGGGCAAAAAAAGAGGACTGCTGTGGCGGGCTGACGGGCGAAGAGGAGGTGCGCGACGGGAGTCGAACCGAAGACCTCAAGAGTGAAGACAGCGGTGTACTCGGGGTGCTGCGCAGCATATGGTGAGCCATCACCACTATTGATTGGATATATGACTGACTTTCATTGTGATTTGTAATATTTGATTAATGGTAAATAATCTTGTGCTTTAATTCTAAAAGTTAATTAAGGTTTATGTGGCACAGTAGTAATTGTGTGCATAATTAAGGGTATTGTGAAAGTAATATTTGATTGCTGTTTTGTGTATTTTTGTAAGCTTTGTGAGCCAGTAAATCAGTAACTTAATTCGACTCTTTATATTTCAAATTATAAGACCTCTATCGCACAGAGCTCAGAGAATTACCCACATTTAGGTATTTGTTTGAACTTGTAACAATATATAAATTCTTGCTATACATTATATTGTATGTTCTTTGTTATTGCAGGTTCTTTTAAATTGTAAGTTCCTTCGTCATGTATTGTATAACTGTATATTCGTGACGTGGAATTCCGCCAGTAAATAATCAAGCAAATAAATTACATTACTGCGATCGTCCATTTCGCTACTCAATGTTCTTACTTAGCCTCAAACACACTTTAGTTCTTTGCTATAGTTAAATATTAAAATTATCCGCGGTTTTAAATCTCCCGAGTAGTAGACACAGAGCTTCTAGAAAAACTCAAGACTGATGAGTATATTTTAATAGCTATTTCGAAAGAAATCTAAAATCTTGATAATAGTGAAATTTCATATGTCCGAGAATATATATAACATTAATTCAGCTTGTAGAAAAATTTTGTTACATCTGAAGTTGTACGAAAAGATCAGTGTAATACCAGTCTTCGCTTACACCTGTAAGTGGTGGTCAACGATCATAATATGGCATCTTACTAGAATCAGCAATTTCTTTCTTGATCGCATCAAGGGAAAAAAGCCAGACAAAAAAAGAACTGATGCGGGCGGGAGTGGAGGTTAGGAGTTAGATTCCGCCGGATAGCACCGGCAAAGCGGGCAAAGTAATGCCCGGTAGCGCCAGCCCGTTGTGAGAGAACGGATACTCAGAATGAGAGACAGACTCTATTTCACAGGGTCATGCAGCCGACGGCCGTGGTGTAGAAATAACACTCCCCGCTCGTCGTCGTGAATACTTATGCAGGCGAATCTTTTGGTGTTCCCCACGCCCGTATCACAGACAAAGTACCAATAGACACACCCTACTCAACACACTGGGTAGTGCGGGTTGAAGGGTCCCGTGCCCTGAAGGCCGTGAAGTGGCAAGCCAATGAAATACCTACCTCAATGATATCTGCATTTATTGTTAAGCATCATACTCCGTACAACTCCGTACACGGTGATACACTAAGCAGATCCGGCCCTAAACCCGACCGGTGGTCTACACTGCAGTTAAAAACACCACATGGGTAACAAATTATTTACTTCAGGCCCCTGAACTGTTGAGTTGCAGGGGTTTAGGGGCACCTCCGGACCAATAAAAAGAGAATTACGGTTCTGCGGTTTAAAACTTAAACTATTGTTACGCTATGAATGATGCAAAGTTTTGTAGGTCCCCGAGTGACATTGTCTACACTCGATGTCACGAGGGGCGGTGTCTAGGTGCCACCGCCTCTTGTGCACACGTGTTCAGGTGTGTTCCCGTATGCGCCGGCGGTACTGCTGCCGCTATCGTTCCGTAATCGTGGTGTGGCTGTACTGGAAGAGGAGCGCGAGCGTCGCGCGTCAGAACGTATGATTCCCGAACATGACATTTGTATCCAAATTTACAATCCCGCATAATTTAATATTTTTAACTGCCAAAACTTTGATAAACAGGCAGAAAAAATTCTATACACAGTAAATACTTTCATACATTTCTTTTGGTGGCTGAAACATACTTTTATTTCACCCAGTTCTCATAAAAATGAAAATCTTAAGTATAAATACAAGCAAACAAATAGCCAAGTAGCTTTGTTTGTGCCGTCTTTGCCCTCCATTTTGTCGTATGCAGTGGAAGCACTGCCGTAAAAGTACAGGTCTGGACACTAACCTAGCTACCAATGTATTTTGCTTGACCCCTTGAAGTTTGGCTGCAGTTCACCAAGTTACCGAGTGTGTTAACCTTTTTTACCGCTGCAGTCAGGGCGATCGAGCTCAAACTCCGCCCACTTTTCCCCATTGTTTACACTATGAAGTAAATAAAGTTAGCTGGAGCCATTCTTTATTATTGTGAGCGAAGGAAGTATTTCATACAGTGGCGTCTCGTCAGGGTAAGCAAGGCAAGCAGTGCTTGCCCAGGCAGCTTCCTGACAATTATCTGATTATAATAAATATTTACTTGTAACCTTGTCTCTACCAGAAGCTAACTATTGACGCGAGCGGGGGTTGGTGATTAGATAGTGAATTGCCCGGTGCGCCAGCCCGTTATTGGAGAACGGGCACTCAGTCGGTAGATTCTTCTCTCGCAGGGCCGCGTGGCCGACGGCCGTGGCGTTACTTACGTGATCACCCCACTCGACGTCTGATTGGTTGTTGCGCAGAGGAATCTTATGGCGTTCCTCACGC
>PNEQ01067632.1:0-22180 GCA_003012365.1 Medauroidea extradentata | reverse complement strand
CTTTACCGATATTTCAGCTGCTGAAGACGTGTTGCTAGACCCACAACGATGTCACCTCGTCAGATACATGTAACGGGCTTCCTTCCTTCTCTCGGGACTGACCTTTCCCGAACTTCGGCTGCTGCAGTTTAATCTTCAACGAACCGATTGAAATGCTCGTCCGGCCATTTTTAAATCACGGAAAAATTTCTTTTTTATCGTTGTCCATAGATTACAGCCCTATGACAAACCACACTGCGATCAAATCTAAATGTTTTTCTCTCCGCTCTATTCTGCCGTAACACACTCTATTAATACAGAGAGTAATTATGTTTACATTATACTTAACACAATATACATTACAACAGCATAATAAATGATTTTAAATCTTACTACCTTAAAATAACATGCCAGGGTTTTACCGAGTTACAAAAATTACTAATATGTGCATAAATGTCTTAACGTCCCCAACATGGACTCTCATTTACATACTGTAATCTCCACGAGATATCGTGGTATGTTACAACATAACGACGAAACTAATAAAACTGACAAAAATGTAGCAGTGGTCCTTAGAACCCTGCAGATGTAAATATTCGAGGAATGAGATCTTATTCTTGTCTTCAGGCGCATGTAAGAACTGAGGAACTCTAGCCAGTGTACTTTCACACAGAGGATGTACACCGTCCCGGAATTATTTGTATGAAATTTCATATGATATTAATTTTTCTGTCTACTTTCTGAACATGACTGATTTTCTTTTCAGGATTGCATTTGTGTTACACGCTTACGTTTGTTGATAAAAACTTATACAGGATTTTCATTTTCTACTTTTTTGTCTTATTGTGGGATTTTAATGCAACGCGGCAATATTAGCTCACAATGTCAATGGCCTAAATGAACGATTCAGCTGCTATTCATAAGTTGTTGTACACGAATTACCTGATGCTTCTGAAAAGGGGAGCACCTCTTTATAATTTTAGAATGACATAGTTGTTAATAATATCGTAACTATTTATCATATCCACAATATAAGTCAGAGTATATAAGAGAAAACTATAATTATAAGTTTTATGCATGTGTTTTTATTAAACAAAGATAAGCGAAAACAGTTAATTCTAAAATTGCTTTTATGCCAACATATAGTGTGGATAAATAATTATGTATATTACCGGAAGTTAAATTACTCCAAATACAAAAAAAAAACATTCATCACTAAAGTGTACTGTTGGACGTTTTTCAATTATATGAAGATCAGTATTTTAAAATAATTACCTATATTTTAATTGCATTTACATGAAAATATGTATTATTACGTACTCAACGGCATTGAATTTTTAAGTTAGCACAATTAATATAAATAATTTCCTTACTTTTACTTTTAAGTTATAATGTTGGAAAAGCCACTGAGGATGGTAATAGTATGTACGGGCGAAGTAAGTTTATCGTGTTCCGACACAAAACACAGTATCTTTATATAACTTTTTCACTTAACCTTTTTCAGTCATCTTCGATAATGGAGATATCAATAATATTTACAGTTTCCGCTGTATCTTCGCTAGGGGACGCAGCGTTTGCCATTTCGTTTGACCTTAGCCCGAGCTTCGTTTATCGTAAAATGTATTTGCCATATAGTCGTTTGTCCTAAATGCATTTATAGCATTTATACTACGATTATGAAAAATGATTTTAGGTCAAACGACAGGTACCTTCGTGACTATCAGTTGAATTGTTTATTAATTATTCTCTTTTTACGTAGGCATATTATTTTGATTTGAATGCTGCAATATTTAAATGTATTATATGACAATGTGCAAATATTGTTCGTAAGAAGCATACGTGTCGAAGTATCTAATGTCAGCCGAGATTTACGAAACTTACATTCATGACACTTTCTAGATATACAACATGTACGTAAATTTTTTGCAGTTTATTTGCTTGGACATACTCCATTGCGAAATGGAGTATGGAGTATGTCCAAGCAAATAAATCCAGTCATGTACTCCCAATGCACAGTTCTTTCAAAGATCATATATGTAAATTATTGTTTTTCTCCGAAAACATTTTGATAAAAAAGTGCAACAAGATGGGGCATGCATATCCTACAAAATTCATATATAATTAAAAGAGTTATAAGAAAAGCATGTGTTTGTAATCTTCTAACATATATTTGAGTAGACATCTGAAATTATTTATTGCATTGACATTATATTTGATAGTTACTACAGGGAATTTAAGAAATGTTACATGTTCCGCCGATAATACGAGGGTTACTTGTTTCACAGCTTTCCCACATTAATTAAAAAAAAAAGCAAGGAAACGACAAAGAAAACGTTTTAATGACGTTTTCCATTAACCGTACACTTAATGTATCTAGGCTCAGGAAAAACTACAATGAGTAAAAATGTTTGACACATTTGTCACACTTAAACTTACATTATTTTATTTTACGTAGTTAGCTGTGTGCGTGCCGTATCACACGTTTAGGTTTATTGAAACCTTTTACAACTATTAAATGTTGCGGAAAATTTTACATTAAAAATATCTTCTTAAAAGGTACTTATGTACAATTTCTAACATTGTATTAGGCAATATGATTAAGAATATGTTATTTACGTATACATTCATCGTAATACATTTCGAACATTTTATAATAAAGTAACAACAATAAGATGAAAAAAATTGTTCTATACATTTCGCAGAGTCCTTGTATCATATTTACTGGAATATGACCTACCTTAAATATTCCATAGACAAACACACTAATGTGGTATGTTAAAATAAATATTAATAACAATATTTGTAATGAGTTAGCCATTGGACCGAAATTCATTTTCCCGAAAACATAAGGAAAACGACATTTGGGACAGTGAATTTCGGAATCGTGACTTTCTGCACGTCAAATTTCGGAAAAATGAAATTGTGGGAAAACCACTTTAAGTAAAACGACTGTTCGATAAACATTTCACGTTAAAACCAAATTTTGTGACGTTTAAGGTGATGCTGAAATATTAGGTAAGAGGAATTTCGAAGAAAAGACTTTCAGCAGAACGATTTCACAGATGGGGTATATGGGATGTTGCAGAATTCCACTTCAATATTCTGGGGAAACAATCATGACATTTAGAGGAACAAAAATGTTATGTGGACATTATGTATGGTTGATAGCGCGCGGGCATGATCATGTTGCTGTGTCGCAGATGTTCCTACTGTCCGTATGTTATTGGCGTAGTGTGTGGCATAATAACATGTTACATACTGATTTAATGAAGCCCCACAGCAACATGATGCTGCCCACGCGCTATCGACCATACATCAATGTTTGCGAACTGTAGCGCAGAAACGGTGTGTTTTCGGACCTATGTCTGCATAACATATGTTGTTCCTCTACACGTGATAATTTTTTCCCCAGAATATTAACACGAAATTTTGCAGCATCCTGTATTTACGGGAAAATAAATGTATGGAAAGATGGCTGGATATAATTTGATTTTAGGTGAATCTACTTTCGGCAGAACGACTAAATGCTTTTTGGTAGCAGTGAAAATGCAAGTATAAATAAAAGTTAAATATATTACTTTTCCTGATGGCGTGTATTGCATTCAATTGTCCTGTTCAGTTTATATTATATTTATAGGTGGCTCGACGAACACCTATCTCAAAATACCAGAGTACTTAGTGTTGTAGTGGTTCTTAAGTTCCATATAATGCCAAGTGGTGGCGTTGTATATACGTCCGTACTTTGTTAGGAGATAAACTTGTTTAAAATTTTTCGGCCAAGGGGCAATGCACTACTTAGCTATTGAAAGAGATTGGAGACTAACATACAGAGCTATATTCTTATAGTTTTACGAGTAAATAAGTTGTATTGTGAATTATTTGTAGGACCCTGGGAAGCTATAACGACAAGAGCGGCATTATCTTGCCTATTGAAATTGCTGAGACAGTGCTAATATTTTTAATATTTCCACGCAATAAAACAGCTATAAATCGCATGGCAATCAATTAAAATGGTGATAAATTGGCCAGAAACTTGAGATTTGGCCAACAATTGAGGTTATTCTAAACTTTATCCGTAATGCCAGTAGGTAACGAAGAAGTAAGAGGAAAATATGTATAGGGAGTACAAACTTTAAGTTGTTTACAATCAGTTTCAAATATTTCTCTGTATATCTTGCCTTAATACATAGCAGTGGCGGATTTAAGGACATGGCTACCGGGCTGAACCACCTTCCTACCAGAAAAAAATCGTGTTCAACAATATGTAACCAAAGTATATTTAATGTGTCCTACTTGTTTGACGAGTGTTATGTTTAATGTTCTGTAATAGTAAACAACCACAATTCTGAGATGGCTGGTATTTTCACAACCCATCGAATTACATAAGCCCCTTCCAAATTATGTTTCTAAATCCGCAATTGGTCTCCATAGACGGTAATTGCATACTGATCAATCATATGTATATCTGTAATTTCCTACTTGTAATGTTATTTTATTTTACACCATTTCTAAAAAGTCAATTATTTTTAAGTCTCCCTGTTACCCTGCCTAGATGGTACATGCAATAATTAGTTCGTGGGAGTTGTGCGTGTTGCCCGCCTTCCAGGTGTTAAAGCACTATGGTATTGGTTAGGAAATTGAAAATTGGACTAGGTTTTCAAATCCTTTCTCTGTTATCAAGAACACAAGACACCCCCCCCCCTTGTTTATTAGAACACGTATATTCATATTTGCCTGACGCCTGGGTTTGAAACTCCCTACTTATGCGCAAGGCACTTTTTCCACCGCGCCAACTTGAAGTTCGTTTTGTACACAAACTGTGTGTCCCACGGAGTTGCAATAAGAGGGTAGATTTTGCTATGTTTGACGTGCTCCCCAATAAATTGTCTTAAAATATCTTTACGTCCACACACTTCATAAGATGAATGCAATTCGAAGGTGAGTACCTCTGTTATTTTTATTACGATGACAGTTACTAGCAAGCAGTTGCTGTACGATTGAAGATCTCAGTAACATTCAACTAAGTTCTAAACATTGTTATTTATGCAACTAATTTTAGGATAATTTAAAAAATACTCTTTAAAATATTCGTTTTCAAGTTGCCGTTATTTCCCTTTCAAATTCAGATTTTGTACTAGATATATAAAAGTTTTGTGCTAATTATTAATGAAGACATTTCTGCTGAAGTTTGTCGGTTGAATTTAGATTCACATTTAGATATATTTTCCTTAAACAGCTTAATAAAAATGCACATTAATATAATTCATTCACAAAGTCAGGGACTACATAATAATAGGCTATATTCTGTAAACATTTAAACACTTAAATTTACACGCAAATTTTGTTCAAATTTGTGCAATTATGTACATACTTCATGTTTCGGAAATTCATGAATTTACTTATTACTATCCCTTAACACATTTTATTGGATCAAGTAATCAATTTAATTTAAATTAATCATTAACTGAAAAAATTAAGTTGTACGGGTGTGCAGAAATACATCAGAGAAAGTAATCAAACGTTAAAATAAAATACTAATGAAGTACACGTTCGAAAATACTCTACACTGACTGAAAATATAATATGTAAATTTAAATAATCCTTCGTTCGTATTTATATCTGGCCACCTCACACTTAAACTCTGATTGACTATTAAGAGGAGAAAAAAGTGTGTAGTGTGTTTTACATAATTCATCAATATCTAGAAATAGTTTTTAAAATATATAGTTCGTTTTTGCTTCAAAATAATTACGAAAATACACGAAATGTTGTTTCAGGATTTTTGTAATTTGACTCTCATGAGATTGAAAGGGAGAAAATGCGGTTTATATAAATGTTTTACGTAACTAGAACTGAATGGCTACATTTGTGCACTGTAAAAAAGTTTTTGTACTTTTACAAGGAAAATCCTTGGAAACCCAGTTGGCAAAGAAATTCCTTGTAAAAATACAATGGTTGTCCTTGTAATAAAATACAAAGTATAAGTTTGTAAAATTAAATGGACTAGCCTTGTAGCTGTACTTCCAAAAATTTAAATGTTTATTGTACTTCAAAAATAACACTGAACTAATTTATCAAATAACTTTTGAATAAAATACGTATACACGGAATTAATTTGAAAAAAAAAAAATATATCTCGAGAGGTGTTAAGTTTCGAACCAATATCCCCATGCTCAGATTCTACATATTTTACCACTTTTTTTTTGTTATTTATTTATTTATACGAACATATTACAACACAATTACAAACCCAATGACAATATGTTTGTCACCGAACATAACAAATAATAGAAAAACATAATCACTGTAGAACTGTTACATAACTGGTATACCACACACACAGTTTCAACATCTCCTAAAGGTCGGAAATGGGAACTCCTGTAAAATGTATCACAACGTATTGGTAGTATTGACAAAGACGGAGAGACCGGTGCGTCGCAAAACTCGAATAACATAATTCATGCAATCTGTACCATTGTCAACAATACCATGTTAGAAATTAAAAGAAGTATAGGTATCTGCCAAACTGCATCTGAAGCGTTCCTCGACGGACCATATTACATCTGTCTTCTCGAAGGACACCAATGAAGTCAGGAAAGGTGCTATGCTGAGTATTGTGCAAGAGTATATGAATGGCTGGAAAATCAGCCAATGGGCTGCAGGAAACAAGCAGAAGTCACAATGCAGGAGACGTGTGTTATCGACATCTTGATCTTGTATTAAGCGACGCAGGTGAAAGACGGTTCAGCAATGAGACAATCCTATGGAATGCGGTGTCCATATTTCCGCAGAAGGGACAACTGGAATCATCACTGATGTGTATAGTGAAACGACGCTTCGCAGTCGGAACAAGGTCATTGTAAATAACAAAAGCTGCCGAGCGGATATCAGTAGATAATGCCGCATCACAGCCTTCCAAGTGCGTGACCATCGGAGACGGGAAATCTTAGATGCTACCGCTGGCTTATTGTGTGCCGTATCAAATACGACACTACTTAAATAATATACATATGAAACTATTTTATTTATGTTTCCTAAATTCAGGTTAACAATTTTTCGTTGTTATTAACTTGTTCAATTTAAATAAGTGTTATTGAGTAATTTAAATTTATAAATGATATTTCAGGAAGTTCACATTCTTTTACAGCTATTCTTTCTCGTTACATTACTTTCAGCCGAACTTAGTCGCGCTACAGTGTTTTTTCCTCTTAGCAGGATGTAAGCTGCTGTGAGTAGATAGATTTAGTTCCTTCTGGCACATGGAGCCGGAGTGAGGCGCCCGCCCAAGTGAGGCGCCCCCCCCCCCCCCCCAACCCGCCATGTTGTGCCAGGACTATATTATTTTCTCATCTTCGGCCAACCAGTAGTCTTTTTTTTTCACCAGACAAAAAAAAAGAGAAACACTCTCGTGGAATGAATGCACTTAAGTAGTCTATATATACATACATACATAAATATGCATGCATATATATGCATAAATATGCATACATAAATATGCAAGCATATGTATGTATAAATATGCAAGCATATGTATGTATATATGCATAGTACTTAGGAAACTAGTATATGCAAGCATATATATGTATGTGTTTCTTATTATCATATAAAATACGCGTTCATTTCACGATAGTGTTTCTCTTTTTTTTTTGTCTGGTGAAAAAAAAAGACTACTGGTTGGCCGAAGATGAGAAAATAATATAGTCCTGGCAGGATTTCGAACCCAGGACCATTAGGTCAAATTCCTTACTAAGCTACCGGGACAGTCGCGTATGTCAAGTGTATTTAGTTGTGAATGTAACAAGATATATTGTTTTTTTATCACTTTGTTACTTACTAGTGTACACGTGTGAGATTGAGATGATAGTAGTTTTACCTGCTTATTTTACATCAGCAGAAACCGAACTCTGATTAGAATATGACTGGTAGAATCTTTTGAGCATATAAAGGGTTATAGGCGCTCTGGGGCTGAAATAATAACAATAAATGTATCCTAGTAGCGTACATTGAGCGTTTTACTGACTACAGGGTAACAATATGGTACTGAGTATCGAAAGGGACTTACGAAATATTCTTAACTCGCGCAGACGAGTTTTTTTATGGAATGTTTAGTGATAATTAAACGATTCAGACCATCACCAGCTTTCTACAAACGAAACCGAGCTCTCGTAACCGTACAAAGTGACTAGCCGTCCTATGTTCGCAGAACAGATTATGTTATACGATATCATCTTGTCTACAGCAGGATACAGCTATACTCGACTGTGCTCCATGGTTATTAGCTTTTCGCGTATGTGAGTTAAAACAGCGTACATAGACGTAGCTAACTCCTGATGTCGTCTTATTTTAATTGGATTTAAGGTAACTCGACCAATAAAGAAAATGTAATCTTACACTAATACAGGTTAGTGTGATATAATATTGACGAAGAAACGATGACTTCTCACGATGAACGGTGACTAGTGAGTGAATGAGAGACTTTGGTCAACGCTCAACGATGTGTATGAAGCAACGATGGAATGTAAGGGTGGTGGAAAATGGGAGATCTCTGGGAAACCCCGCCGATCAACTGCTTCGTCTGGCACGATGTATGCATGTGAAAATCCGGGGTGGTGAATGTTATGACTATTCGACCATGGCGACTAGCAGAATTATGTTATAATTACAGCCTATAGCCCGTGCTGATAACGACATCGACATCGATGCTATCCAGCTTCTAGCTTGGTACATGCGAATCATCGAAGTAGCTAGCATAGAATGAATTGTGGTATTTAAGCACTGTTTATGTAAAAAGGAGCTCAGTTAGTCGATAGACGTGCTGGAAAGCAGATCGACATATTCATTTATAGGTACTTATTGTGTAAAACTGAAACGTTAAGAAGATGCCATCGGAGATCGAAGACATGCCATCTGTATCAGTGGCCACCATTCAGCCGGAAGTGTTCTCCGGAAATCATGTGCATACTTCTCTGAAACAGTGTTGCTACTGTGGGAATTTATTTAGTACACACTCGAATGCTCGTCGCCATGAACAAAGTCATTGTATGTATAGTGTATCGTACAAGACTTACCTGTGTGATAACTGCGATGAAGTGTTTACTCGCAATGATACCTTGACAAGACACAGGAAAACATGCAAAGGAAAAGTTTCTCGTTCATCGGGGTGTGAATGCAAGTACTGCGGTAAACTGTTCTCTAGTTTCTGTGCTCTACGCATACACGAAGAAAGCAACTGCAAGTTCGGTATTGCCTACAAGACTTACTCATGTGATAACTGTAGTGCTGTATATGCGAATAAACAAGGAATAAGCATTCACGTCAGAAACTGTACTTCAAAAATAACTACAACATAGGTGACCGTAGAATATGATTATTGATATACGATCATTTTGTATGTTTTCTTAGGGACTGAAATAAAATCGTAACGTACCAGTCAATAGACTCCTGGGTTGATAATTTATTTTCCTGGGTAACATTTACTTACTCTGGAGAAAAGTACTGACACTAGAGTGTTTTATGTAGAAAAAAAAGTTAGATGGAAGTTATTTTCTGTAAGATTTATTTGAACTATACATTCATGAAAACTCGTTTGCATAAAACTATACTGTACATGATAGGATTTTAACTTAAATACGAAAATGCCAAGCAGGCAATGTTAAGAAGTAACGTGGGACTCGGTTTCGAATGTTTAAAATAACGAAAATTTTACTGATAAATATGACTGCAACAGGTTTATTAAAATCAATATGTTACAAAATGTATAAGTTTTAAGCTTTAGGTTTGACAAAGGAAGTGGTGACTAACTGATTTTATTCTATTCTTCTTCTTCTTCTTCTTCTTGGTCTTGAAGTTGGTTCTTATGACAGAAGATTCTTCTATGATATGCCAGTGATAAGTATTAAGCGTACATGTACAATGAGTGTACGTAAAATATTTTTTCGCTTAAATGTAAATGATAGATGAACACAAAGTTTATTTTAGGTTACGTTATCTTTATGTGAGAGTGCTGGAAACTAATCAAATATGCATAGTTATGAAATGAAATGGTGCAGATAACTTCTGTAACAGATCACCGTATATGAGACCATCTGGCAAGATGTAGTTCTTTAGGAAGCTACAGGCTCGCTCTCGAAAGTAACGACTCAAATAAACATATGAAGTCTTGTTGTAAGTTAAAATCTCAAAAATATTTAAGTTGGTTTATGCCTATTCTGTAAAGAAGATTGAATTTTGTAAGGAATTTTCTGAAAATCACAAGTGTTGCATGGACTGTAACGCTGTACGTATGGTACAATATGAGTGAGAGTTTTTATGAAGTATTAAGAATTAGCACTAACTGAATTGTATGGTAGCTGTCAATGGAATAAGGTAAAGAGATATGATGGTATATAGGGTTGGAATTAACTTTTTTGATTGGAAATGTGTACATCCAGTGTGGTTTAGTAGAACTACATGCCTGTAATAGTAATTTGGATTAGATAGTGACAGTGGCGTTTTTCATTGCTGGAATGGTATTTATTTATTACTTATAACTGAGCTGGGTGCGCGCATAGAGTTGATGTCAAGTACGAACATACACTGATTTGTGTGTGTGTGTGTGTGTGTGTGAATGTGCGTGATCATGTGATAACTTGATCTGTTGAAGCGTAGTGTGTGTGTGTGTAGATATGATGGAGTATGAACTTGCTCTGTTGGGTAAGTACATGTGTGAGGTTATATTCGTGTATGAACTCACTCTGCACGTGAGTTTGTGTGTGTGCATAATAAAAGTCTGTATAATCGAGCTGATATAGGTCAGACTATATTATTGTTGGAAAATATTATCTCTGTATTGTGCATCTAGGTAAAGTATGCCGTATATACTAGTATATTTACGAAAAAATGTTAGATTAAATAAATAACATTTATTTCTTTTATAATATAAGCTGAAAAATTCAATATTATCCGAGTATTTATGAATGATAGTTTATTTCAGGGTAGTAGCAATAGAAGATAATGTTTATGTGTACGAGAAAATTTATTTGAGTACCTTAACTGACATAAGTAACTGATCGGTCCTTCAGAATATATTATATGTTCGTTAGGTTACGACTGAGTACCTTGACAGCATCAGATTTTGCTCAGTGTGATGATTCTAAGTCATGGAATGTTCAGTATTATGGAAAAATGAATATGACTGTTATTTATAAAAACCAAGTGATACATATTAAGTGCACTTGTCTAGTCATGATAGGAATTCAGGTAAAAAAATTGGATACATTCAAAGTAATTATGTGACTTCGGAAATAAATGATCAAATGTTACATGGGGAATGATTTGGTTTGAAGTATATTTAATTGACTTTTACATGAGTTTTAATAGTATGTTCCAATGGAGTTTTGTGTGCATTGCCTGACTGAGTAATATGTCTGGTGTAGTACAAGTAAGTAATGACGGTGCGTTTGTCTAGATGAAAATTGAGTTTAGTTTGATGGATGAGAACGAAATGTAGGTTTGTACGTCTTAGAAAAGTTTTAGCGAATAATTATTATCAGCTATGATTTGACTGACATGAATGCACTGGAGATGATACCGTATGTAGTATGTGCCAGCCATTGATATTTGGTATAAGAGGGACGGCTTTTGTTTGTGTAAAGTTATATGATTGCAAGGTGCAGTTTATATATTCATGTGGTATGGTTATCTGATTTAACATTGTAAATATGTGATGATATTTACTTAACGTACAGTATCGATAGTTTACTATGTGACCTGCCTCGGTTAGTTAATGAATGCTGGTATAATACTGAAGTGTATGTTATGTATGGATGATAAAATGAATTTAGAAGTATGTTTGTTTTGATGCATACAAATCTAAAATGATAAGTTGAGTGTAGATTTGACCTATCTTGATAATTTAGTAGGTAAACGAATATTACAAGTGATGCTGGGTTAAGGTGCTAGGTATAGCAGTAGGTAAGTTAAAAACAAAAGTGTTGAACTTGTGATTTAGAAAAGTCATCGCAGGAAAAAATGTCTTTTGCTGTATGGAATATAACAGTTTTGTATCAGTGGTCTAGGTGTGCGACGATCATTTTAACACAGACAAGACTTTTGTTGAATCTGAATACATGTTAGCTAGAAGGACAAGTTCGGATTTCTAGTGATGGCAAAAGACTGAGCTCAACATATGGGACTGTCAGAAAGATTTCACCAGTTTATCGTATGTGCTCGACCATGATCCATGATAAGCTTAATTTTTTACACTATATTAAACATGATTTTACCAAGAGGGATATTGGTTCGAACCTCCGTGGACGTATCAGAAAAAAAAATGCACGCTACTTGTTCAGAATTTAAAAATAAATTCTACAGTGTATACGTTTTTAACAAATCCGAGTAGCCGTTTGCAAAATATAGACTTGTAAAGTCACAAAGTTATATGTTTTATTATTCTCCACTACAGATATATACTGTAGCTGGGCTGAGCTGTGTGAGTGACTCGAGTCGACACGTTCACGGCCGCCGGCACCCCCCCACCCACCTATGCCCACCAGACACCTTACCGGCCGTAGGTGTAGTGTGATCAGTCTCTGTCTCTGTCTTTCTCTCTCTCTCGCTCTCTGTCTGTCTCTCTAGCACACACTTCCAGCAGTCTTCACGCGAATAAAGTAAATGTATTTTAATTTGATCGATCTGATTTAATTTTCAAAAAAAGGCGATGTTATTGAAAATAGTCAAATATACGTGTTAGTATCTTTTAAAAATTTTTTTTTTCGCAATTGTTAACGTTGCCGAATTAAATTACATTAAAAAAATCGTATTTTGGAAGCACTTTTGTAATTCATGGTGTTTAGAAGTATGACGGTCCTTGATATTAATGAGCGAGGTAAAAATGAATCATAGTTATGTTTAAATAGGAAAAATACTGAAGACTCTTCTTACGTTTTTTGTTGTACTGTAATTAGTTTCATGAAAATTATGCTTCTGTCTGACTACTATATGTAGGGTGGAAAGGAGGGGTCGTGTATAGTTAAGACGAGCAAAGTAGAAATATCTGTTCTGTATATTAGTAATACATTGTTGGTTAATGTAAGTAGGTTTTTATATTTTTTACGTATGGAATCGTTAAGAATTGTCAGGGTGAGAGAGAGAATTTAGTTAGCGACCAACATCAAAGTCGTTAGCGTTGGAAGAATGGTTATGTTTTAGTCTGACTGTGAGATAGGAACTTGAAAGGAAATAAAGACGTATTAGAACTGAAATACATATGGAAGAAACTCTTAAATATATGAAATAATGTATTTGGTTTCAAATTTACATACTATGTACAAGCGAATGAAGGAAAGACCTATAGCTTTACACGTAATCATTTTTACTCTCGCTTATTAGTATAATGTATTTTACATACACGTTACGCATCGTATATGATGTCCGTTGATGGCGAAAAATGATTGACTATACTGGACGAGATCTTCCATCTTGAATGATAATAACTCTTAACTACTGGAACCTTACCCTACGAAGAGTATTACATGCTACTGGCTGTACCGTAACCTTCTACAGATATGTCCTTCGGTAAGAGGCGAGATGTAGTTTCAGAAAGTAAAACGTAGACGTAATTTAAGGTGAGAAAAAAATGTTGGTATCTTGGTATGCATGACAAGACAAAATACAGAGTCAAGACACGAACTACAAAGGGTTGCTTCCCTTTATCTAACAAACGATATTTTTTGTGCTAACAATGAAATGTGAAATGTATATATGAATGCACTTTAAAATAAAACATGAAATTCGGTAACAAACATGTTCGCAGGACTGGATATAGGATAAAAGGAAAAAACTTATATTAATAACTGCAGTAAGTATACGGATATCAGTGGTCTGGGAGAGGAGTTATTTCAATAGTGAAGAGGTAACATTACCTCCAGTGAAGATGAAAAATATTCGTGCGTGTTCTTGCCGCAAGCATGTATTAATGGAAAAATAACAGTATGAGCGTGACGTCGGATGACATTAAACTATTATTCATAATATGTACCAGTGAGAAAAATAGGATATCTTGTTTGGACAAAGCAGCAACTAGAAACGGTATACGGGTTAGTATTCGATAAGATCTCTTCTCTGTAGCTAAAAGTCGTCATTTAAGGAAATTGTAACCTTTACGTGTTTAACTTTGTGAAAATCGACGTCAACACCTTCTAGACACCAGTGCTACAAGACATTTGCGTGTTGATACGCTGTATGGAGACTCGGAATAAGTAAATGTAATACAAACCAGTGTCGTACAGCATATTGATGTTAGAGCTGTAGACTGTATGCACGTATAGCATATAAGTACATGTCATGATATTCTCCCTGGAAAGCAACAAGATTCGACGATGGAATGAACTTAGGAGAAAATTGTACCTACTACGAATGATGTGTTAATGGTGAAGCCTTCATTAACTTCTGTTTCGTATCTGAACAGCCCGGAATATTTGACAATGACTTCAAGATACCCTTGTTTAATCTGTGACATGATTTACAGTACATGTTGACATGGTAGGGTAGGTGGTATGAGACGAAAAAACATGTATGAATAAGGACAGTTTGGTTTATGGGTGTTAGAAGTGCGGGCGCGAGATCAGGTGTATTAATACGACTATCAGTCACTTAAGAATATGACGAGATGATTACGACGAACATGTTGAAAGTTGAGAAGCTATAGCATCTACGGTTGTACAGATATTTATAATAAAAATGTAATTGTACTCATGTGTTTGGCTTTCTGAGATAGTCCGAAGACATATATTGAAATGAAATCAGCAAGGACTAACGTACATTACATCATAGTATGAAAGAAAATTCGGTTCGATGACTTTGAGAAGAGTTGGAAAATCACTGAGTTAAGAAATAAAATGTATGGTTGGAGTGCTATTACACTAAACTGGTAACGTATTAGGAAACACATTGTAGGAAAGCGAACAGGACGAAGCACATACCACTGTATGATATTTATTAAATTGTATGAATAAGAGATGATTGAGTCAGGTTATATGCGACGTAACTTGCCTATGATCACAACTCACTTCGAAAAAAAAATAGAACAGTATGTGTTCGATATTTCCTGTAACTAGTGGGACTGGTAGCAGTGAAGCAGAATTTTATCTACATCAGTGAATAAGTTATGACATGATGTGAGCTCGTGTTGAACAACTTCGACTAGCACTGCGGTAGCTTTACCTCTGTTGGCGATATCTTCGCCGGTGATAACTACCTACATGACAATGACTATGTCGGCGCATGGAACTTCCTTGACAAAACTGGTAATATATGTGACAGGGTCAACGAAGCATGGATTAAGCTTCTGTTACGAGGCCTTAGTTTGCATTGTGACGACATGAAGTTGATGAGAACACTAAACTAAGGTTTTTTGTTGCTTAATCAAGCAATACATGGACATGACTGTGATAGTTTTAAGGTAAAGACTAATTATATTTTCAAGGTATGTGGTGTTTGATTTACAAGTCGTTGATTATATATTGAATGTACATAAATTTTTATAGTTAGGGAAACCGGGTTTTTTATTTAACTTGGGTGTTCGATGAGAATAAATATTTCGATTTAAATACTTTTTTCGTGTATAAAGTAAAGATAGAATAAAAATAGTAATGTATGAAACTGAAGTAACTGTTCTGGTATGGAAGCAGGCCAGTGATACGAGATTTTATTATGTTATCTGCATAGCTGTGTGATGTCGTGTATATGAGACTGCTCGCTACGCATAGAGAAAGTCATACACGCGTATATGTACTGCAGAAGAGTGTAATGATCAGTTCGGACAGGCTCTGACAGGACTGTTGGAGAGTGAAGGTAGAGTTGTGAGGGGGTATTCGATGGTTGGTGCGAGGGCGTAGGAGTGGTGTGTTTAGCATAAGTAGTATGAATATGAAATTGTACGTCAGTTTCTTCGATGGGGTGGTGTACACCATGTTTGAAACTAGACGAAGAGTATCGCATATGTAACTGTCCTGATAAATATGTTATTTTCAAAACGAATGATTGATTTTATCGGAAATTGAAGGAAATGTAGCTAATTTGGTAGGAGTGTGAGTGTAGACGATGAAGTTCCGTAGGAAACAATGTCAGTGTAGTTATAAAAAAAGTATTTACCAACAATTTTTTTTAATAATTGATTGTTTTTATTGGGAATTGATCGGACATAGCTAAGAAATAAGTAATGTTTAAGTAGTATTCATAAATGGTATTCAAATAAAGTTTTTGAAATTATAGTTACAATATTAAAGAAAAAAACGATAATTTTAAAATTGATGATCAATACGTAGTCTCAATCGATGGTTGTTACTACTTACGGTAATCTAGCTGCTATGTGAAGACACTGGTGACATGCTGCGTAGTGAGAATTATAAAGGAAATACTGTTTAGTCGATGTGTAAGAAAGTGGAGGTAAAGATGGGAGAGGGGGGTGGAGGGGGTGTAGTAGTTAGAGCGGGTTATAACACGAACGTCACTGAGAGGGGAAAGTAGGGGAAACTCATCACGTGACTAACATCCAATTACAATGCTTTCGGGTTGGGTAGCGATGGGGGGAGGAGGGATAAGTTATTATATACATGTAAAAAGTAATGGGGGGCGTCAGTGTGTCGTTGGAGCTCGTCCGGGTAAGACGTGTCGGTAGTTGATTTAATTAAATAATTTTTATATAAAAAGTTTTTTTATTAAATAGTTTTTTATTAAAAATAATTTTATTTAAAAGTATTTTATTAAAAATAATTTTATTTAAAAGTTTTTTATTTAAAATGTTATTTATTAAATACGTGCGTGGTTATAATGGAATGTGAAATCGAAAATTTTTTGGAAGAAACACCAAGATGACGGCCGGAAACAAGGTGGCGTCCGGAAACAAGATGGAGGTAATGTTTTTTTCGGAATTTTCAGGAATTTTTTGAAAATTTTCGGAATTTTTTGAAAATTTTGAATTTTTTTGAAATTTTTTTTAAATTTTCGAAATTTTGGAAAATTTTGGTAATTTGACACTCAAGGTCAAGGTCAAGGTTAAAGGTCAAGGTCAAGGTCACGGTTAAAGGTCAAGGTCATCCAACATGGTGTTCCTGCCTTTTTGGCAGATCTTGGCACTTGAGTTGCCATTATTTACCTTTCATTATATAATGTAGCTAACCAATACTTTGACGTAGTAAAAAACTGTAATGCTACATATTTTTTTTAAATTCTTCAATTGTGGTTGTTTCGTCTGAATTTCATCAAGTGATTCTCTTCGCCCTCGTCTGGTGAGTAATTTTCCTACGAGAGGTTTTCTATTTCAATTACATCTTCTTTAATTTTTTGGTAATTTCTGTGTAATGAGGATAAAACGGAGCCTTATCCATATCGATATTAAGAATGGCAGCTGTCTTACGCTGAGCAGTGACATATAAATGCACATTGTTCAGGGCCTGCACCCCATGAATTATCGACTTTTCAGGTACATCACAAGTTTGCCCCAGACCAAGAACGTCAGACAATTACATCGTTAGACGTGCAGCGCAGAGACGAGTCTGGATTTTATAATCTGCACACAGAAAATAAATCGGTCGAAATTCATCTGGACGTCGTGGAGAGGATTTCTTCGGAACTAGGGCTGTAATGCCTTGTTTAGGCGAAGCACACAGCTCACGTCGTGCTATTATGTCATGTACAACAGCGCAGAATTCCATATCAATGATACCCCAAAAGGCCTTATAAAATTCATATGGAATGCCATCCGGTCCAGGTGAACGACGAGTAGGAAGGTTAGCCACAACTCGTGAAATATCTGCATCCTCAAAGTCACACACAATCGTTTCCAGTCGCGGCTGCTCTACGTGGTTACACAATGTTGCAACACAGAAGTCCACACAAGGAAGATTAAGTCGGTGCTTCGAATAGAGTTGAGCGAAATGGTCAGCAACAATGCGTGTCATACTATGTTGGACTGTATGTAACACTCCGTCGCCATCATGCAAGCCATTGATCAATTGCTACACTGTAAAAAAATGTTTGTACTTTTACAAAGAAAAGCCTTGGAAACCCAGTTGCCAAATAAATTCCTTGTAAAACTACAATGGTTATCCTTGTAATTAAATACAAAGTATATGTTTGTAAAATTACAATGACTAGCCTTGTAGCTGTACTTTCAATAAGGAAAATATAAATTTAAAGGTTCATTGTACTTCATAAAAAACACTGAACTTATTTATCAAATAAATTTTGAATAAAGGACGTAAACAAGAGAATATTTTGAGAAAATAAAAAAAAAGTCCCTGGAGGTGCTAAGTTTCGAACCACTTTCCCCACGCTTAGAATCTACGTATTTTACCCCCAGATCACCGTGACTTACATACTGATTAGACTTTATTTATTTGTATACATTCAGTGTAAAATTCAGTAATAATTATTCCTTTTAAAGCACGCAATTAATATAAATATTCACTTCATTCCAGAAAATACTTTCCATAGATTGTGATCTTTGCATAAGTAATTTCCGGCGAATTTACGATTTTTGTAGGCTACACTTTTTTTTTTTTTTAAGTTTTTTTTTTTTTTAAGTTTTTTTCAGCAAACAAAATCCCTTTAAACGTTATAAACTTTAATTTTACAAGGAATATTTTCAACATTTACAAAAGTTTGTACTACTACGAAGAAGTGCCTTGTCATATTTTACAAAATTATTTATAGTGCGGTATTTGTCGGTATACGTACAAGGATTTCCTTTGTAGTATCACAAAGTTTACCCTTGTAACTTCACGAACTAATGATTTTACAAGGATATTCTTTGTACTTTTACAAGGACTTGTAAAAGTACAAAGAATACCCTTGTAAATTTTACAAATTTTTTTTAGAGCGTACTGTCTTTGTTTTTGTTCGGTGACCAGGGCGAAGAGACTGTAACGTCCTTCAGCAGTAACACTCTTATCGCGCAACAAGATATTCCGGCGACGCAGCTGTTCAGTGTCAAGGTTAAGTAACGTCTGTTTCGCTGCCCTTAACTGCGACGTAACACCCAGAACCACTATTCGCTCTTTCCTGAAACTTCCGCAGCAGTGTTTCATAATAAGTACGTGTATGGTGTCGTTCCTGGAATGCCAGTACGAGTGTTTCTTAAACAAAGTTCTAACATGTGGCTATACAGAATGTTCCTACCACAAATCCAGTGACGAATAATAGCGCTTCCTGTTACACTAAAGCGCCAATTGGGTGCGGAAATCCTGTTGAACTGCTTCATCACTAAGGAGTAGCGTATTAAGGCGCCAGTACCCACGACCATGTCGTACATCAGACTGAAATTGTTCACATGTAAACACAACGGCAAAGTGGTCACTGAAATGCACCGGTATAACATCGTACCGGTGTAGTTTACATGAGAAGGCCTTTGTAAGATAAAAGCGGTCCAGTCGCGATTTACTTAGGCTTGTTATGTACGTATAATGTGGAGGCTGTACATGTAACGCACAAGCGACATCTATGAGTTGCAACTTCTCAACAAGTTGCGCCAGCGCTGCATTAGTAGGATAAGGGCCACCTACAAGATCTTCAGGTCGTACGACACATTTAAAGTCACCACCTACGACGTATTGACGGCAGTTGGGTGGAAAAAACGGTATAAAATAAGTAGTGAAGAATTTATTTCTCTCATTCCGAGCTAGTGACCCAGACGGAGCGTATCTGTTAACGAACGCCACGTCAGCCACTCTTCCAGCAATTATCCTCCCAGAGGGGTGGCATTGTAGCTCAGATAATTCGAGACCTGTCCGGGTGAGAATAGCAGTTCCACGCCCTCTATCTCCAACATTCGTGTAAACGTTCATACGAGAAAAGGCAGGGAAATCGTGGATAAATACTTCTTGTAAGAAACAAATATCCACTGCTTGCTGGGAGATACATGTTTCCAGTGCTGGAAAACGTGCAAGAGTAGACACACCTCAAATATTCATTGTCATGGCTGCAAGAACAGTAATTATTGCAGTTAGCAGGAAGTGTTAGTGATGTTACCAAAAACTGAAAAGACGTGGCCCCTCATTGTGATTTCAGCCTGACATGATTATTAGCGGAAGAAAATACATCATCTGCATACAAAATAAATAACGTCATACATGGTACATTTGGAAACATACGTAAAGGAATATAATTGAGGACAGTAATAAGCGGAGATGATAAAATAGAGCCAGCAGTAATCACACAGTGTTTGAATGGTCAGAGAAAGCAGTCTCGTACAATGACATATCTGTTTCTTGTAGAGCGACCATCATGTCCTGTGTGTGTTATGTTATAGGCCCGTGCTCTTAAAACGTAAGTAATTTAAGAATTACAACTTTTGCAAGTTCTAACGACTCTAAACGATCTTGCATTTTTTCAGTACGTGTCCTACGATCATCCGTCCTACTCGTTGTGTCATGGCCACGCTTGTCACGTGATAATGTTTGTTGTTTCGTAGACGCCGTACTTTCGGAGGGTACTGTTTCAATTTGACTGTAATTTGTCTGTTCGGTGTCGTCAGACCATGGGGTAACATCACGTGAAGATGGTCCAGGTGTTGAATGACGAATTGTTTCCGCGAAGTCCATTTCCTGATCCTCAACATTCACCCCACACCCTTGAGTAGCGGACACGGCTGGCAGTACACCGGCAACCAAAGTCTTCGCGGTGAGCGGAACGGACTGTTCAGTGATTTGTTTGCCCGGTGGCACCTGTAGCGGCTGACGTTGTAGTGAGGTGATCAAAGGACTAGCGAAATCAGATACAGATGTGTGTAAAGTTCGGTTACCGCCATTGACAGCCTGGCTGAAGGGCCCTTTTCCCAATCTCTGTATACTACGAGAATCCTTAACTTGTAGTGTGGGGCAGGAAATACGTTCATGGCCTGGCTGTAAGCAATAGTTGCAAGTACGTGGCTGACCCGGGTATATAACTACTCCATGTGCTCCGTCAATAGTGACATATTATGGAATATCCTTGTGAATGACCTTTCGTGCAAACCACACTCCGGATTAAACTTTATACTAATTTCCCCAGAATTCATCCTGAAGACTCATGACACGTCCGTACCATTCTAAAACCTCGCCAGTTTGGAATTAAGTTCAACAGGTAAATTGATGATCCTTACCGGACGGAGACTATCGATGGTAGCTTCAATGGTGATGTTAATCCGTTCCCCATCGTTGGTAGTCGTTGATGAATTGCCACTTGTGTCTTGAAGTATTTGCACACAGACGTTGTGAGACCAATTTTAAGAAGACACAGTTTTGACTGCCTTCCAGTTGTATGGCTTCCAACTGGTCTTCGCGATTATGTAGTGACGTGTCGAACCACTCGTGGATTTCTAATGTGGTCGGCGTTGAGCAATCGTAATTCTCAATGTATTTACACGCATTGTCGTTGTAGAGTTTAGAAAAGCGACTAGTTCACAAACAAACGCGAAGAAGATCGCGGGTTCACCCGTACAACACCACGGACCTCGCACACCTCTGTGCGATGTGCACTCGGCGAGCACTGACGCGATACTAAAATTGCAATGCATCACCAGCAGTGGAAGTGAAAATTGCCCATTATCACCGCAGTTATAGTTACTTTGATAAGAGACATACATGATTTTTCTCAACAGTAAAATACTTGCAGAAATAAAAACCAAAATAAAAAATTTAAAAAAAATGTGCATCCTCTGAGATAAGAACTCAAAACGTTATTCCATGTGTGCTTTTCTCCACGCACCTCAACCACTTTTTTTTTTTTTAATTAAAAATGTTTGGTACAATGGCAAGGCTAACGCCTCGCCACTGCACCAAACATCCCCCCCCCCCTTTAAGTTAATCAATGCATTTCCCCAGTAGCTTTGTATCGTGTAGTCGTCGGTTTGTAATGGTAAGGTGTCTTTGGGCACACAGACGAACACAAACACCCAGTCCTGAACCCGAGGAGGTGGTTGTAAATGTCACCTCCCCGGCCGGGAATCGAACCCGGGACCCTTGCCTCAGCAGCCAGGAGCGCTAACCACTTTTTTTTTTTTATTTCATTTCTGGTTTTATTATCAAAGGTATGGTTACATAAGCCTGGTACATCAAAGGACAGTCATGAACACAAACAGGAAATCATGTGAATGCGCAACTTGAGACATTTTCGACATTGTGTCATGAGTTCTTAACTATGTCTTGAAGAAGAGAACACAAAAACACTGGTAAGGCGGCCGCAG
>PNEQ01067631.1:0-22447 GCA_003012365.1 Medauroidea extradentata | reverse complement strand
AGTAAAATTAACCTTGACCGAGTGAATGCTTTAGTGACGTAACGTTTTCTTCTGGAAAGGGGATTCGGACAAGATTGATCACGATTTAAATATCAAGGCGTAACTGAATATAATATAAAACTTTGCTACATGTAATTCACGTCTCATAAAATTGTAATATACATTTGCTGCAAACAAATACATGTATAAGAAAATGTAATAAAAATAATAAATTGGTTTTCAGTAGGAACTAAAATAAATTATCTACAATGCTAAATAAAGTACAGCTATAACAACAGTTTTCATACTAAATATAAAAAGACTGACCATTTTAAAAACCTCTGATTCTTCTTTATTCGAGAAGAAAATTAAAAATAAGCAATGTTTAACACATTAGGCTACCATGTTAAACTGTCTGCATTAGGAAATATATCATTTACTTATTTGTGTCGTAACAAAAGCAAAATCGTCGGATGCACTGCGTAATTATCTACCTCTGTCAACACGTTTACATAACACAAAGGCATATTTACGTTACCCAGATACAGTGCTGGTAAAATTAAAAATTTCTGCAGGTACATTTACAAGGCACATGGCATTTCTCGTAAATATAAAATTTTTGTTATTGCTCCCGTAGAAATAGAAAATTTATACATGTGAGATAAAATGCAGGTAAACTAATATAATGGACACTATAGCAATTACGTGTACATTAAATTTTTAGGATTACATTAAAGGACTATTAGCTAATGCAAAAGACAACTGCAACATTAGTAAACAATATTTTGTACATATATTTTTTTTTGCATTATTGAAGAAAGTAAATTGAATTTGGCGATGTTATATTTGTTGCAAGTGTAGTTTTTAAGTTTTGAAATTCAAACAGTAGTTTAAAATGTAACCTTTTGTAAAGGCAGTACGTTCAGCAAAGTAATTTCAGTGTATACGATATTTACATAAAATATAAATATAGTACGTGGATTCCGAATAAAATCTGGAATAAAGGAAACTATTTGCTGAATCTACGAATATTAGTCCTACTGTTTGTCAACTATTTGACCTAACAACCTCTTTAAAGTGTTTTAAAGCAATTTTAGCTTTCGACTAGACATTTACTTCAAAAGTATACATACTGCTTTGGTACATAGTTAAGTGTCTATTTAAATAATTGATCTGTACAGAAAAAATGCAACGTAACACAACTGCCAGCAGCTGATTTACACATAAACACGTTTACTTATAATATTACAGCTAAACTTCAGTCTTCATTCACTGTCTGATGCATTTTTAAAACTTAAAAACATTTTAGTAACAACTTATACACAGTATACACATAACAAATCAGTTTCTAAGTACATTAAAAGTTTTATACTTTAAAATAACCTTCATCAAAACATTCAAAGTTTCCGCGCTCTTGGCTTCATGTCACTCACGCACATAGCTTTAAGTTAAACCGTCTTGGTTGTTTGAAAAACCACCAGAAATTACTTAAAATTTAAAATTCACGAACGTGAGTAAAAGTTATGGCTTGCAAAATACCTCAAATCGCCATTGAAATATCTTAACCGATATTTATAACTGTGTGTGTTTCGAATTGGAAAATTAACCCTTTATGACCAGCACATTGCGTAGGAACTATTTTTCATCACTATACTTGATATCTCACGATGTAGCTGCACTTGATGTTTGACATATACAGCCACACAAACAGTTTCTTTTGTTTTCCTCCTTGCCTTAGATCCCATGTTTTCAGGCACTGTAAGTAGTTTTAAGTCAAACGAGTTTAAAAATAAAACCTTTTACTTGTTAACTTCTTGTCCCAGGGACTCAAAATTTTACCTTGTGGGGAAAGGGAATGCCGATAAAGAATAATGATAGTGTCGAATGCGTATCGACAGGTTGTGGAGGGAGGAGGGAAAATATACTGTTATTTGGTCACAGAAAATTGAGATATACAGAAGTGAAATAGCCGTTACGACGGCAAACTCAACCACACACGCCAATAAGATGGCTTCGCTGACCAGCAATATGGCGGAAACGCCAACCGCCAATCAGCGTAAGGCGGCTGCCTTGCTAGCCGGCAGCCAGACCAATAGGAAACCTGCCGTAAAATGCAGTAATGAAACAGAGACACGTGAGGAGTTGAAACCAGGTATTGCAGTATTCTTTCACCAAAAGATTAGTGTATCTAGTGATATGGGTCGAGCGAGGTAGCGCAATGGTAACAGGTAGGACCAGCATTCGGGAGGATGCTGGTTCGATCCACGACTCCGGCCATCCTGATATCGGTTTTCCATGGTTTTCCGGAATCGCTCCAGGCGAATACTGGGATAGTTCTCTCAGCTCCTGCTATTGTACCAAGTTGGGCGTCAATATCTCTAATGACCTCGTTTTCGACGAGACGTAAAGACTTACGATAGACTTTTAGATGCTTGAAAATTTCTATAAACAATATTTTATCTTTAACTTAAATGCCACGCCATCTGAAACGAGTGATGCAGGGTGACGGGAGGGGGGAGGGGATTAACAGGCGGACTGCGGCTCAGGGAGTGAAATACTCGCCGCTGGACGCTGTAGAGTTGGTGTCGCCCAGCAAGTGGACGAGCTCCTCCTCGTGAGCGCGGAAGTCGTACTTGGAGCGGAGCTGAACGCCAGCCTCGCTGTGGTAGAAGGAGACCTGGCGAAAGTCGTCGTCGATGCTAGGCCCGGAGCTGGGCGAGCTCTCGAGGAAGTCGAGCACTTGCAGGAACGTCGGCCTGTGGTCTGCACTGCGCCGCCAGCAGTACGTCATCAGGTGGCGGAGCGACACGGGGCAGTCGACAGCAGGTTCCAGGCACCCGCCTGCCAGCACCAGCTGGAGAACCTGCGGGCAAGATTCGCCGTCGTCACACTACTCTCCTACCCCAGCACCCCGTCCTGTTTACAGGTGGTTCGGGATAAACTGAGCACTTTTGAAACCCTAGTTACTGTTTTCTTTTCATATAATTCGTATATTTCCGCCAATTTGTATAAAAACAAAGCATCCTTAGTAACAAGCAAGAGTAGATGTAGACTGTACCATATTGAGGTCACGGTAAAATATATAGTTAAATATTGTTATAGACAAAATGGTCTTCAAAAGTGCTTAATTAATCGTGAACCACCTATAAACCTGCTATTTGCAACTTTCGTTTCGGAGCATAAAAGTGGTTATTTTTTCTGCTCTGATCGGAGAACTTCGCCAGGATTCAAGCCGCTCGTTCTGCTCAGAAATCTCCTCCCCCCCCCCCCTAAATTTTTCCCGGACCCTGTGACAATGAGTTTATAGTTTAAATGTCAAAAATGCTGTTAGATAAGGGAACTACAATAATAATTAATTTAGTTCCCTAACCTAACAAAATCGTACTTCCACTAAGCGAACAGCATTTATTGCCATTTAAACTAACCTAAACTAACCGAAACTAACTGTTACAGGGAAAAGGAAAAGGAGGAGGGGATCTGTGTAGACCGGAATGTGGGAGGGGTGGCGGCTCGAATACTGGCGAAGATCCCCGACCAGTGCCAAGCAAAGAACGATTTTTATGCTCCAGAGATATAAGTGTATGTACATTGACGCAAATGCAAATGGCAAACAAAACGGGTCGTTACTTGCACCTCTAGTCACAGTTGTATTCGACTGAATCCACGCGACTTTTTCGACTGCACATATGCAAGCACAAATGGACTTGCGCTTGCGCCGAAACAATTGATAAGCGCATAGGTACAACCATTTTGCAACCATTACATGACTTCTTTCATGTCTGTGTGTGTGTGTGTTTAATTCCACTACAGCCCAACCAGGCGCTACACAGGTGCAAATTTTGCGTTGCACCTGTAAGATAGCGATATTTAATCAGCCCCCGACTATACCAAATGATTACAGGGTGTCTCCAGTATTTACGGTGAAAACAATACAAAGGACAAAGGACTCAATACTGATTATTTTACGTAGGCAACTTACAGGATCTTAAACATGACACATTGACAGGATATATGAGGGGTATACACCCTAAACCATGAAATATGGGCTGGTACAGACTTTCAGTTTAGAGGAGGTCGTTTGCGGCAACATAATGCTAAAGTGACATGATATTTCGCTAACTCAAAACCGTATAGGTATATAATTTGTTCATTCGTTCTACACATAAAATTTACGATTTGAACAGCCGATTGATATAACAAAACTACCTAACTGTTAAAATATATAAAACCATAGGAAAAATTTTATTGATTCATTGATGGACTGTCTTTTTTTTTTAATTAGTTTTGCTAGTTGTATGTTAGTGTTAAGGAAATGAAAGTATGTTAAAATTATTAAATACAAGCTATGATCTATTATCTGAATTAGTAATGTACAGTAAATGTTTACCTCTTCATTAGATAATCCTTGGTATGGTTGTTCTGCTAGAGTCACTATTTCCCAGAGTACCACTCCATAGCTCCACACATCTGACTTGCTGGTGAAAACTCCGTCTCCTAGACTCTCAGGAGCCATCCACCGAACTGGGACGAGGCCTTTGCTTTCCTTGCGGTAGTAGTCAGTCTCATATACGTCACGCGTCATCCCAAAGTCACCTATCTTGACGGTCAGGTCATCAGCCACCATGCAGTTCCTAGCAGCCAGGTCGCGATGTACGAATTTGATTGCCTCTAGATACGCCATCCCGTCCGCGATCTCTGCTGCCATCCTGACTACTCTTCTTGGAGTCGGTTCCCGCTCCACGATCTCCCTCGCTGACCTGAGGTACGTCTTCAAGTCCCCGTTCGCCATTAGTTCCATGATCACTAGGGGCGGTTGCCCTTTCGACACTACACCTAGAAGCTTCACCACATGATGGGCTTCGGTGAATGCTTTCATCACCGAGGCTTCGTTTAAGAACTCCAATTTCTGGTGCACTGTTGCCTTGTCATTCACTGTTTTCACCGCACAACGGACGTTCACTGGACGGAGAATGCCCTCGTAAACCGTGCCGAAAGAACCGTGGCTCAATTCTTTGAGCAATTCCACTTTGTCTCTAGCCACTTCCCACTCATCCTCAACGTATGCCCCCAAACTTACGTACTCTGGGTTCGCAATGGTGTACAAAAGCCTTTGCCGCTTTCTTTCTTTATGTATCGTACGCCAAATATAAGCTCCTAGCAAGGTGACGATAATGACAACAAATGTTATGCAGCTTATTATTACGGTCATATCTGGGTGGGTAGCAATGCTAACTACACGGAAATATGTAGCCTGTGTAAACTTCCCATTGCCTGCTAGGGACGTTGCTCTCACACTTACCTGATACTTTCCAGGAGTTAAATTAGGGAGCTCTATAAGTCCTCCATACTGAATAAATTCAGCCATAGATACGCACATGGGAGTGGGGATACGTGCCTCGTTCACTAATCTGTATGAAACATCATACTTAACTACTAAACCATTTGGTTTCGGAGGAGAATCCCAAGAAAGGAAAACTTTGTCATCTGTCAAGTTAACGCTAACACTCGTAGAATTAATATCATCAGCATTTTCATCAATATCTGTTCTTGCATGTATTAGGCTGGTTGGACTGCAGCGGCTTTGGAACCAGTCATCATCAGTCTCATTTATATAGGGTTCTCTGCAAGCAACAATTTTAATGGAATACTCGCCATAGTGTGCTAAATTCTCTATGATAGTAGAAGACGATGAAGCATTCACTTTCTTCATAAAATTCAATTGCACCCCTCCAATATTTAATCCAACTGTGTTATCTGGTATCTTTGAATTAAGAAGATTCCCTGAACTGAAATATTCTTCGATAGTTTTATTGGGCTCTAAACTATTGATAAATCCTCCCTGTTCACCAAATAGTCTGTTGCTGTAAAGAACATTGTACAATGAACTAGGCTGTCCACATAACTCGTCGTCCAATTCAGCAGTCCGACTTTGGAAAATATTGTTGAACTGCGAGGTGTCACCTGCAGCGCACATTTTCTTTTCGCAACAGGAAGTTTCTGAAATGTTGGAAGACGAAGAAGTGTTCAGTGTTGCTGTATGTGTTAAAGCATCCATAGGAAAATTACAGAAATCCCTATGAGTCACCGATGTTTCATTGTCTAAGTACAGTTTACCAAGTATAATGTAGTGTGTCAGGTTGCCATTGTGGAATAATGGAGGTTCCCAAGAAAGGGTAATGTGAGACGAGCTACTGTTTAGTACAGTTGGAGATCTAGGAACTGAAGGTCGAGCTGGGTGTGTCCTGAAATAAAACATTTGACTCAGCCCTTTTTCTGCTTCAGGGGCTATCGTATACGTCTGAACGAAAAATGCATATAACGTGTAGGGCTTCAAGTTTGAAATGCTATGATAAACTTTCTCAGGGACTAGTTTTTCATTATGTGTGATAACATAGTCAACCTTCCACCCTTTTTCACCACAAGAGTCATCATTAGCATCATCTAAGGTAACATTATAATCATTTGCTTCTACGTAGTGTACAGTATAGCCTAGAAGTGTTTCGGATTGCACTATGTTCTTCCAACTGACTTCCACACACGTTGAATTAATGACAGTGTATTCCGTGCCTAAATTGATAGTTTTGCATATGTTCTCATTGCCGTTGGACTCTGCAGACACCTCCTCGGCGGTGTAGTTCGACAGTCCTGCGAACCTCTGCAGAGCGTTGACCTCGGTGATGCAGAGCATGGGGTTGTCGTGGAACTTGAGGCGGCCGGCGAGGATCTCCAACTTGTTCATCTGGTCCCATGGAAAAAGGCGCTCCAGCTTGGGGTTGCTACGGACGACGAGGGCGGACTTATCACTCTCCAATTGCCTGCCGTGTATGATCCGCAGGCCGCGCAGGAACTTGAGGGACACAAGGGACGTGGACTGCGCCACCTCCAGGTAGCCCTCTATCTCCTCGATGGAGGTCAAGCTCTCCTCCAGCTCCTTGATGACGCCAGCGTCGCTGGAGCGCAGCTCGATGACCAGTGAGCCGTTGAGGTAGTTGCAGTGTCTGATGGCCTGCATGCAGGCGAGGCTGGTGAGGCGCACGACCGTGCCGTCGCCACAGATGGTCTGGCAGTGGCCGCGGCAAGGGAGGCAGACGTCGCCATCTTGCTGGTGGTCGGGTGGACAGGTCTGCGAGCACTTGCCCGCGTACGGGATCCACGACTTGTCCTTGGACGACTCCATCTCACACTCCTTCTGTTGGATGATGTCTGACTTGGGGATGCTGCGGCACTCCTCGGCCGTCATGCATCGTCTCCCCATGTACTCGTACCTGACAATACACAGTCACACATTACTTACATGCTCAAGTTTTACTTCAAATCTGAACATTTAAGTAAATATCGTACTTCCACTTGGTGGATAGTATTGCTTGTTGAGTACCGACGTTAAAATACGCTGAAAGAGTCTTTGATGAAAGTCACGTCGTTAAGAAAAATAAAAATACTTTGAAAACGTTAGAATGACAAAATTACCACATTGATATTTAGTCGTATTGTGGCTACAGAAGCTATTCTGACTTTGATAGCTGACGCTGCTACAACTAGGTACATGTTAGTGTTTGCCTAGTTGATTAAGAGTACAAAACACAATGCAGTGAAATAAAATGTACTACCGACATATTTTGCTGTTTTAATACACTGTTCTTAAGCTAAATCAACATTCCGAAATTCGCCATACAAAGACGATGACATCCTATTAATGCAGTGTGCTCCAGAATAGACCTACAACATACTTCAGAGTTGAGGAGGTCTGTGGCTACTCTCAGAAAGTTACTACAGTTCATTCGCCGAGATGTGAGAGTTGTAGTTTGTAGACAAGAGTGCGTGATAAAGTATAAGCGGTAAGGGATGTACAAGCTACCAACCAGCGCGCACTGCTGCACAGTGACGAGAGTTAAATTGGTGACTGGTCAAGTGAGTGTTCGTATTGTTTTCTGATAGTGTCGAACGAAAGTAAACTCATGCACGCCCAACTAGGGCTGTTATGCGTTTTAATTCTCTGTATATCTTTATTGTTAAATACTTATTGCGTTACTTTATTCTGTTTTGTTTGTCGTTTCACATGTTATTGTTAACTTTCATGTATAGAATAGTTACAATATGTGTGTCAATATTAATGTCGATTATTTTACATTTCTCCCATAGCACATTTGTTATGCCATTGTCGTCTACCTGAGAAATAGGCTTTTATGCCCGGATTTCTGCATTGTCTATCGTGCTGGACGATGTCGCTGTTCAAAGAGATTTATCGGGGTTATTCATACCTATCTCATTCACAATCATAGGTCCAAACGACTTTATGTGTTCATACAAGCCTGAATACCACCAGTTCCTGTATGATATTCTATGCTCAATACCTGTCTGCCACTACACACGTGGCGAGCATTCCGGACACCCCTGATTACAAGCTGCAATCACGTGAACACTGCGTATTTTCACTCAAAGACCTTACCTTCGATCACGTGCATGAGCTTCGTGCGCTCTCACTTAAACGCGAATGGACAGCAGTACGTGAAGGGTGCTCTGAGCGACAGGGGGTCGGCGGGTTTTCCCAGGAATCTCCCAATTCCCGCACCCCCTTATTCCGGCGCCACTACCTCCATTTTAGGGCCTTTCATGTCATCCTCTGGGGTACGCAGATTGCTACAGTGCCCAGTTGTAAGCCTGCAGTTTGTGGTACGATACCCAGGCACTCGGATATCCTCCTCGTACGGTATTTGCTATCGACATCTTTCTATCCCGTCCTGTGGTGCGTGTGTACAGTTATATACAGGCAGAATGCACGTATATAGAGCTAAGTATACGTGGATGTAGTATTCGAGTATTTTTAATTTCAATATGTGCAAATAAGTATGTTTTCACATGCATTTATATATGCCGGTGTATTCACGCATGTGTGTATTCATGAATTAATGAATATATAAATGCATGCGTGAATACATAAAAATATTTACTACTCGTATACAGGATGTCAGGCAATTTGCGGGTACAGCCTGTGTCAAGTGAATCCGATGTCTCGCGAAACAGCTCCGAGATTGCTTCTGGCGCTCGTGCTACGTCTCTTGACTCATAGCGAACTAGCGAGGTTGTTCAGGACAAGTTTGTGTATTTAGAGAGCAGTGTCATTATGCAATTGTTTTTTATGTACGTGAGGGGTTGGTTTAGCTGTGTGTATGTCGTCAACTACATCACTGAAAAATTTATTTATGAGTATGTTAAATTTTTATTGTAATATACGTGTCCTTTAAAGTTTGCTTTTTATTTGCAGTGATTGCATAATGCTGTTTTTCAATTTCTTTCTTGCAATATCGTGTAAAAAACTTTACATGCTAACCACGACAAAGGTCACAATTTTTGTTCTGCATTGCTTCATCAGTTAGGCTTCTTATCGTAGTGTGTTGCGTGACGGCGAGACAATGAAACTGCTCTGCTAAAATCCGGAGCTATAGAGGTTTGGTATACTTGCAGCTCCATATAAGCAATTCGCAGGCCGGAGCAGTTTAGAATCACTGCTCTTTTAACGAAGCAGTTCCAAACGTCGCTGCTAAGTGAAAACGACAGTTTTAGCCACCTCTAGTATAGAGTACCGTAAAAAGGGGTGAATAGAGACACCATTTTAAACAGTTTCCTAGCTTAGATCTTTATGTTAAATTAAATTATATTTAAATACAATTACTCTTTGTGAAGTTATTAACCCCCCAACCTTAAGGGAAAACTCGGGTTTTAAAACCGCGTACTGGAACTCGTGATTTGAAATTTTATCCCTATTCACCCAGTTTGATGGTATACCTGTCGTACGGGCAGGCGGGCACGCAGACGCCGTCGAGCTCTACATGACGACAAGCGAGGCAGTCCGTGGGGCCGGGCCCGCTACAGCCACCCAGACACTCGGCGTGGCAGCCCTCAGTAGGTGTCTTCTGACAGGCGTCGACGCCGTCCTCACCCCAGCAGTGGCCGTCGGCGCAGTGACTGCACCTCTGCACAGCCGCGCACGCCGTCGCGTTCTGCAACACGCCGACAACATTCACTTTTGTTCAGGTTAAACCTGCTACGGACTATTCAAGATCAACTGAGCAATGCTTACAATTTTCTGTAAGTCGTTATGCCGCCGTATTTGCTATTTTTAATACGAAAACTTCCGTGTAACTAAAAGCTAGTGTGAACATTTCGTAACTCTCAAAAATTTACTTGTATAACCCCAATAAACACATTAATTCTTGTTATTATAAGAGTTGGGCAGTGATCAGTTTTGCACATCGTGTCACCCCACGCCATAGCGCTAAAGACCTCGATGTTGAGCGCTGACCAAAATCTCTCACTCATTCACCCACTCACTGTACTACAGGTTAGTAAGAAAACGTGCTTTCTTATGGGAGAGTTGGCACAGAGGAACGTTTCACTACTAGTTGCTCTGCGATCGTTAAAGGCTGAAGTGCGATAAAATCATAATTTGATAATTTTATGAAATATTGTTAGTTTTCTATACGACACTTGTGAGTACATTTCACTCTTACGAAACAATTTTAGCTATCATAGTTTTCTCATAACGGGATGTCAAAGTCATAATTTGCTTGTTACGCTGCCATACAAACAGTGAAAACCAATCAACCAACTTAAACAAAATAATTCACTGTGAACTTATATCCCATGAGCTACGCAATAAAACACCGACAACGTAATATTTTGAGTTTAAAAGAAAATCGCAAAAGTACAGGAAAAAATTGCAAATTCAGCAATTTTTTAAAAATACAGAAACGGTTAGCGGGATTTTTTTTTTTCAAAAGTTTTATTACGTAGCCCATATTATGTTATTTTACTGTGAATTATTTCACTATTTGCATGACAGCGGAACATACAAATGTTGACTTTGACCTACCTTTATGAGAAAACTACGCCAGCTAAAATTGTTTCATTAGAGGAAACTGCACTCACAAACATCGTCTACAAAACTAACGCTATTTGGTATAAATATAAAATTATGAGTTTATCGCACTTGAACACCCTTAAGGGGGCTAATGAAATACAAGACTACGGTAAAATTAATTATAACTAGGCTTGGCAAAGGGAGAAGTCATTAAATTTAATTTTGAAGTGAAAACCAATATAATTTCGTCTTTCAAATCTTAAATCATCAATTTATCGAAACTTATATTCACAAAAGCTCTGTGATTGGTCAGTTTACACCCGTTACCCGTACCAGTTCAACGATCGACAGAAATTGTCCCTTGCCAAACTTATGACATTGAAATTCCTAACATGTAGTAGAACTGACCTTAGTTTTGTATAGGCGCTTATTCTGGAATCACAATAGCGCGACTGATGTGACGCGTAGTGCGCGATGCGATACTAAACATTTTTGTTATTGCGATCACAAGTTCATCTGCCGCGCGACTAATACTAAAAAATAATAATAAAAAAATAAATGTCAATATTTTCTAGTCACTACATACTATACCTCTTGCACGACAGCCATATATGTTTACAGTATCCCCCCTCCCACGTTTATTTGTAATTTATTTTAAATACCCATTGACTTTCCCAAATGTAGGGAAAATAAAGTCAGTTAAACGTTTGCTTAAAACGTTATAATTTGCTTATAATAACAAACAAAAATCCCTCATAAAATAAATAAATGCAATTTACTACCAACTCACTAGTTTCACCAACATTTAGCCACAAAATTAAATTCCGTTTTTTTATTTTTTTTTTATTTTTTTTTATTTTTTAGCTATATCAAGTCCGCGACACGAATAAAGTAGAAAAACTTTCAAACCTCGCGTCGCGTCCTCCATTTTTGTCGCTCTGACGTCATATAATCCTTGACGATGTATGGCAGACACTTTTTGTTATTCGCGTCGCGTCTGAGCTCTATTGTCATTACAGCATTACACGATGAAGCGGTGGAGGCATACTGCGCACTGTTGTGCGCAGACTTATCATTCTCTTTCTCTGTCCTCTGTGACAGTTCAGGTTAGTTTAATTTAGGTTGAGATTCCAAAAGAATGCCGTTCGTTGAATCGAAGGACAAATTTGTCAAGAAGCGTTTACACGGGACATGAGCCACGCGCGCTTCTGTGGCAAGCGTGGAATATGCTCCGTGTAAACAGCAGAGGTGTGACGTACGTCGGTGTTGTGAAGTTATACGCTTCGAGCGGGAAGGAATAAAGCATGCTTGATTTTCAGGTGTGAGCTGGGAAGTGTACAGTGTATTTTGGCAAGCACATAGCTTCCCTACTCAGAGATATGGACCCCACAGACGCAATGGAGTTGCTTGGTTTCGAAGAAAATTAAATAACCACCAACAACGGCAAAGAACCCCGCACCAGTGCAGTGTTCTAGTGAAGAAGGCTATTCAGTAAACATTAATATATATTCGACAAGTGTTTACGCAAATAACTATTAAAGTACACATTTAAATATTCGTGCAAGTGTTGAAACATTAGCATTTGCATTAGCTGTAATTGTTTAATGATCATAATTAAAATGTGCAGAAAGTAATTTCAGTCAACATATCAATGTGAATACAGTATAACTCCTCATCTTGATGAATGATCAGTAATGAATTGGCTGATCGTGCTTTTTGGAACTCGATACATGAGCTACCTACTCTTGAAGGAATGTCCTGTAACTAGATAGCGCAGTGTTACTTCCAGCTTCAGTTCTGTTGTAACAGCTTGTCTCATATTAGTGTCTGTTTTAATAATATGTTGATGGACACGTTCGAGTAACTCATCAAAATGCATTTCAGGCATATGCAACATGTTTCAAAAATCTTCAGGATATTTATTTTCCAGCTCACGGTCCCAGCCGTACCTGCTACAGTCCAGCCCCTCGTCTACCATCTTATTTTCCTACGACGTTTTCTTTTCAATGTGTGCGTATTAATTAATTATATTGCTAAGATTTCACATATATCTATGCATCCTTCAGTCATTGACTGCTCCATTCTCACGACTAAGGTACGTGAATTTCGCCGGTATATTTTAGGTCAGGTTAAACGCTTATACCATATACTTCAGTACAATTTCTGTGATTGTACGACGGTCGTCTCGCCATACATTAGACTAAAGCAAACCGGTAGTAAATAAGTAAATAATTCACAGCGTCATCACGTCCTACCAGCTTGTACGGTTAGAAGCCAACTGATACTGGATTTTGGCCAGAGCGTGTACAGGACTGAGAAATGTACACTGCTGTCAGATGAATATGCGAAATTCACGCACCTCTAATTATGTACCGTGTAAACACTCTCCAACGTTCAAGCCTGCGAGAGCATTTTGACGTGTGTTACAATCAATTGGGGGCGTGAACCCACGCGCTTGGCTTACGTCCCGAGTAAACTCGGCTTTATGTGGCACTGCAACTCCGCGCGCGTATGTATGTAAGCGCGAGCGTGTACGTAGGCCAACACAAAATTGATACGAATTCGTCGAGGTTCGCTGATTTCACAATAGTTTTACTTCTCATAGACACTGCCATGCTTATTTTTGCGAGCTGATAACACTCGCAAATTTAAAATCGACCACGTGGTAACAAGCCGTAGACAAATTTAGATAACTTATTGTACGTATTTATTTTACACATTTTCTTTATATTACTAGAATGTGTTGTAAAATGAAACAAAGTCAATTTATTCTTAGTAAAGTTGCCTCAAATAAATGCCACTGTTTTGGAAATAAAAACATTAATATCATAAATTTTTGGAAGAGGATCCATGCTTTAAAATCAGCATAAGAATTAGACAAATACGAAAACTGCTGACAGATTTTTAGCTTCAATTATATATTTTACTGCTGAAAGAGCAAGAATGTGCTGTTAATTCTTGATCGTTAAATATTTACGGTAAAGTAGGCACTTTTTAAGAGACTCCTTGAATGGTAATAAATACAAATTATTGCAGTGTTTTAACTGATAAGAGCGATGAAATGTATACACTGTATTTAACAGTCACATAAAATATATTTATACAAAATTGGTAGGAAATAGAGAAATTAATTAAATAAAAAATAATCGCAGCTGAGTCTTAGAAAGTGCTCAATTTACTATTAACAGCCAACATTTCAGTTCAAAATAATCTCGCATCCAAAAATGAAACAATCCATCGGGCAATACTTTATCGTAGAAAAATAACTAGAAGCCTGTATTTCTTACAGTTTTTTTCTTAAAACAATCCTATGTCTTCGCTGTAAGATATTTGCTATAGCGCTGCAGTGTCGGCAATGTTAATTCTGCTACAGGTTGGGAAGTTCAATGTTATTAAGATAACTTCGTTCTTCGGCAGTGTTCGGTTTCGCCCCCGAAGTTCTCTCCATAAATGCCAGCGCAACTAACGGCGAAGTTGTCCCTTGCCAGCCGCCTCCGACATAAATTATATTATCTTCCTAACCTGTAGTATAATTAAGGCCCTGCTACACAGAGACGGTGAGATTGTCGCTGTCGTGTTGTTGTCGGGTCGGCGTAGTTCAACTCCTTGCTGCGTGCTACAATGAGAGTCGTTGCTTTGCTGGTGAGTTTAGTTCCCGCAGCTCAATCGCCAATCATGATTTTCTTCTTCTATTTGCAAAATTTTTTGCAAATGGTGGAGTAAATATTTTAAAATAAGTTCGATGCGAATCGTAGTGGACGCGAATAAAAACTTTTTACATTAAATTGGCTCGTAATTTTCGTGCCGCACATATATGGCTAACCAAAAAATCGGTGGTGGCCATCTGATGATCGCGAGTCGGTGGATTGTCGGCGAGTTGTCGGTGGAAGATATAAAAGTTGGCCATATCCACCGTCCCCGACAACAACACGACGTTATGGTCACATTCTCCAATCAGATGGCAGAATGGTAACGACTGGACACTGATCGACTACTCTCCGTCTCTATGTAGCAGCAGGGGCAGATCCAGAATGGCATTGGGGAAGGGGGGATATATTTTTGCTAGCACCGGTTAGTCGATTTAAAGTGGGGAGTCTGGGGGTACTCCCCCGGAAAAATTTTGATTTTAAGATGCAAAATAGTGCACTTTGAGAAGATTTTGAACGTTAATGCTTAACACACAACATACACAAGTTGGAACATTTTCTAAGAGTTTATAGTCAGTTTATTAGAATATATTGCAAAGTTCGTAACACCTACTGCATTTTCAATAGTTTGAATAAAAAGTATAACATTTCTAAAACAAGGTTGGTCTCTTGGGGGGTGGGGGGTGGGGGAGTGAATTCCTCCAATTTCCCCCCTCCCCTGTATCCGCCACTGTGTAGCAGGGCCTTTAGCCTTAGTTTCTGGCCTACCTGATTTATCCCGAAACTGTGCTTCCTGTTGCCCAGCCTAGACCAGTCGATGGTGTCCACGTAGCAAAGATTCCTGTTCTTGTAGACGATCACGGCACCATGCAGGATCGTGGTCAGGCCGTACAGCCCCACCTGCGAAGAAAGACGTCTGCTATTAGACATACATTAGTCATCACTTAGTTTCATCAATACAAACACAATATCGCAGTTCACGAAAACAGGCAGTTTAATTGCACCACATAAAATGTATATTTAAAAGACACGCCGAGAAAAATGCACTCTAGTAGGTAATATAATTATGTTGTGAGAGAGTGGAGTTTTATAGTGACTAAATTCCGATAGTAATAACGTTTGTTTTCGGTACTATTTGAATTGTCACTATGATAATATGAGAGTGAAAGGTACAATACTTTCTGTAATTATAACAACCTGTTTTGTATAAGAAACAATTCGTTCTGTAGACGAAACAATCTATTTTTTTTCTGTGGGAATAACAATCTGTTTAAAATAAAGGAACAATTTCACAGAAATAACAATATTTTCTATAGGAGAAACATTTTCTTCTGTAGGCGGAACAATCTGCCTTGTAGTAGGAACAATCTGTTTTGTAGTAGGAACAATCTGTCATGTGAGAGAAAGCATTCCTTATACAGTTCAGATTGTCGTAGTAACAATACAGATAGCACCGACGCCAAATTTCTTCTCCAGCCATATTAAAACACAAAGATTGTACATACTGCAATACTTTCTGCTCACAACAACAGTAAGCTACAGTATTATTAATAAACGTCCGTTACACAGTCTATAATAAATATGCATAAAATGTACTGCAGCTTTTTTTTATAGAGAAAATGGTTTATAAGAACATCTTGCAATAATGCGTGTATTCGGACGTGACTGAATCCGTAAATATAACCACACATACCATTAAAATTACTAGAAGATTATAATATATTTCAGCTAATACACTTTTAACTACATGTGAATTTTTTTTTCAAATCCATGGCCTTGAAAATGTGGTTTGTACACGTGCCACCAGCAGTAGAACAATAAAACCGAATTGAACCAGCGATGGTGGGTAGCATCTAACGACACCGCGGTTAACTGACAATTGACCGCTTCTTTCATTCTGCTTAAGAATCCCCATTGTTACAAGAAGTTCCGAAATGCATAAGACGACTCGGTCCTTTGAATAAATGTGTATTTTGCGTTACACTTACACTCACATATACACATTAAGGTTGTATCACCCATGAGTCTCGTCAGGTGCATTTTACGCTGGTGTTTTTACTTGTATTGATATTCTGTGTCCTGCTTTGTTTAGATAGCGTCTGCCCAAAGATAATGTGTCGTTGGCTTCGTCATGTGACGTCCCGATTAGTGGCGAACCGCCTTTTTATTGGTATTTGTAGGTTGGATGGTGTAGAAGATTTAATTTTATTTTGGCGATTGATCGGGTGGTCTGACATTAGTATGTAACGACATGTACTTCGAGAGTATTAATGCAATATAACGAAAAAAAATATTATTTTTATAATTTTTTCAAGTAGTGTGCCGGGCGAAGATGACGTAGGAGGATGTGGTGTCGTTGCAGTTCAACGGAGGGCGTAAATTGCTATAGTCGAATGAGTGTGTCCTATCCACTGCAGATAGCAGCCCCCTTCCTAATGCACCGATGGAAAAATATTTATTAGTAATATGTAAGTTTGCGTGTTGAAAGTGAATAATGTATTATTACTAGTAACAACTACCTCAACACTTAAATATATTTGTCACTAAATAATTAATCAAGATAATAAATATTGTTGTTTCATACAGCAATACGCTATAACTTTCATAGTTCAAAGTACATTCAAGGAGCAAAACATAATTGGTTTTAAACTTGCAACAGCAATCGTGTAAACGTGAAAGATTAGATTCAGAAAATGCTCAAATATGAAATGTGGGAAACCTTAGAAAGCACAAGACTGTGAAAAATATAAGAATGTTACATTTGTGTAATGTGAAGCAGTAAAAGTTACAGAATGTGTGTGTTGGTAATGACATTTCAATAATATCACAAAACAATTAACAGTGTACCCGTCATAAAGTTTTTAATTTACGTCACGGTCGTAGAAGAACAGGTCTGAACACTCGCCTGGAAACTTGACCCCCCTGTTGTTTGCCTGTAGTTCACCAAGTTACCGATAATACTATACATTTTTGGCACTGTACTCCGGGTGGTCGAGCTCAACTCCGCCCACTTCCCCCCTTCTATGATAAACAATTTATCAAAACGTATTTTTTTATCATTTTATGAAATACTTCCTTCGCTCATAATTTTAAATCATGGCTCCAGAAATCTTTATTTACTTTATAATGTTAATAATGGAAAAAAAGTGGGCGGAGTTTGAGTCCGACCGCCCGGATTACAGCGCCAAAAAGGACAACTTTCTCGGTAACATGATGAAATGCAGCCAAACAACAAGGCGGCCAAGCAAAATACATTGGTAGATAGGCGAGTGTCCAGACCTGTTCTTCTACGAACGTGATTTACGTATACGATTGATAGATGACACGGAACTCTTTGTCAACTACCTGATAACAGTGATAACTTGTGTACCTATATGTCGTACAGTCAGATATGGTGAGCAACAACACAGCGCTACATCAGACTCGATACTTAAGAACTACTGCATACAACACATATATATTGACAACAGAACTCATGTTGCAGTGGAGTATCGAGGAACAATGTGACGTAGTTTCAACGTATAGGGAAACACTGAGCAATGCAGCTGCTGCACGAAGAAGATTTGTAGAAAAATGCACAAACATACGTCGCTTGTATGAGGCCGGAAGTGCACGCTTGTTTCACAATTAAAAAAACATAAGCACAGAACATAAAACATATCAGTAGAAAGTGTGCACAATTAGTTTAGAATTGGAACCCTAATGCAATATTTAGCCAATGACAATTTTTCGATGAATCTGAAATATACCTTGCTGTATAAAAGTCAACCGAAAACCATTGAGATATATTTAAAATGTAATCGTATTAGGAGATAATAGGAAATACAGAAATAAAGTTATTATAAACTGCACAGCGTAAAACATTATTTACAATATAAAAACAGGTTTTTTAACATAAAATTTCTTATTCTAGCTTTGTTTTGTTTCGTGTATTTTAGGAGGTTATACCAACATGGTGGACACTCACAAACTCCTTTACTGTGTCTAGTTCCTGTCCTATGCTTACGCACAAGAAATGAAATATTACGTTTTCTGTGTCAGCATCACACGACCACATTTTTTGTTTTGTGAATCGGTAGGTAAGAATACATAGAGGTTAGTTCTTGTGCGAACGACCTATGTTCTATGCTTACTGCTATGTTATCTATTGTGAATCCAACCTTAATATCAAGGCACGCTATCGGCGGCCACTGGCTGGGTATTAATGGCACCGCCCACCACGCGTTTCAAATGTGTTGGAGCGTGTTCATAAACATAATTTTTCTATGAAACTATTCCACGTGTGCCCAAACTGCCAACGTACGAAAAGAAAACACACTTCATACAAGGCCGGAATGTCATTGTTAGACACCATTCTCATTAATAACTCTGTTTGTAAGCCCTCCAACGTAACTAAAAATGGCCTTTTCACTAATTTTATAGACGATTTTCTCGAAAACAGCTAACTACAGAAGTTTTAGACAAGACGACATTTTTACTAACCATCCGTACCTATTTAATATTCTCTAGCACAACATGAAATATAGTAAATGTTCCGAGACTAGAAACAGAAAAAAAAAGTGTCGTGCTGCATTTGAACAATGATGTGCCAATGATATTACCAAACTAAACTACTAGAATGAATGTAAGTAATTTATTAGACACTGTACAAAGTTTCGTTGTTTAATATGAAGTAGTTTTTGATATTTTATTTACTTTAAAAGTCTACTTTCAGGGTAGCATTACTCCCACTATATTAACTTAAGGGACACATTTAAAAACACATTTTAAACTAAGTTTTGTGTGAGCTAACACTACACGAAATTACACACTCAGTCGTGACTTATCCAGAATATATATATACATTTACTTTACAAACAAACATTGACATGACATATTTAGCGTACACAGATATTCGACCCTCTTGTAATTAGTTTTATAGTACGCTTGTAAAACGTGGTTCTTTCGAGTTACGTGGTACGCTTCGGTTGTATGGTACACTTTGATTCTTTGTTAAATAAGTTGCTCCATTTTACGGTATTCTTGAACAACGTGGTCCCAAATGAGACTTGCTTAAATTGTGAAGAATTCTTGAGAAATAATTTATGTTTCAAGGCTAGAACATAAAGTATCAAAGTAAAAAAAAAAAAAAAACTTGCAAGACAAGTTGCTAGTCGTGATGCAAATGGCGTTATCGCAAATGTTAGTTTACGAGAACATTATTTGTTTATAGCGAAGTGAAGGACGCATTATTTCTAATAAAAAACCCATGGTACGGACATTATTCATTGTATTAATCGTCCCTGCTGAACAATAGAAATTACTTTTAAAAATCGAATTTTTAAATTGGATGAACATTGCTATCACAAATCTAGCTGTTTGATGAAAAACTTAGGTTAGACAATTTAAGTTGCACTATTGCACTTATATGGACAGTGCCTACTTCTTATTGTTACAAGATTTTTGTCCTGGGCGTAGGTAGATATGTTCGGGATGAAGGACATGATAAAATAAATGAAAGAATTCAATTTAATTTCCTAATTCATAACAATTATTATAAAAATGTGTTTATATCATTTAGTTCTTGTACTTTTCTGTTAACTATTGACAATCCTACAAATTCATGTTTCCAATCAATACTTACAGTTAATAATATGTATAACACGTTAAGTCCGTAGAGTAAGTAACCTGTTAATCAATGCGTTTGTCCCTGTCACAAGATTACATAAGTTTATCTTCACTTAAAATGTATCGTTCCAGAACTCTCTCGCTATTTACAGTAAACGTCTGTCTGTTCGTCCGTTCCTCACATGCAAATGCACCGTACAAACATTTCCCGACTTTTCCTCTGCCGTACGAACTTTCCACACAACCGCAACTCGATGTGCTGATCCCGCGTCGCTCCTTGCCGCCGCCATTTTCTTCGTCACCGTTGTCAACTCCGCAACTTCTGCGCAACAGGCTAAACGTCACAACAGTCTCTACTCGCATGGCCATCGCTATTTATACCCGCCTCACAGCGCTCAATACATTCTCGCAGATCGATGATGAGGCAAGCTGACCCAGTGGACGTGGCGTCGCAAGCGCAGGGTTGAGCACTGTTTTGTTACATTATAATAGTTCAAAATTATATGCACGCTTCGTTTGTTAGTTAAGCCCGTTCACACGATGTCCAATTACACAGCAGATTTCATTCAATTTTCTGTTAAGAGTGTCTACTTCTCTGAGTCACATTCCAGCACCCGCCCAAGGAGTCTTTCTCGCGGCATATAGGTCATTCGGAATAAAGTGAGCACTAAAAATTTAACCTTTGAAAAATATCACTAGCCGTTACTGCATATAATAAAACATGACACATAGTCCCCTTACTGCTTGTATGGTTGGCAGCGAAGTTTCGCGATATAGTTCCCTGTATTTTCCTATTTAAATTCAACAACATTGAAACAAAATCAATCGAAATCGACGTAATTGTATTGTATATAATAATTAGTAATTTTTTTATCAAACTGTATCGATTCATACTGACTGTACATTTTATCTTACACGCGCAAACATCAAGTGATGTGTCCAGAGGGGATAGATATTTCCAGGCGTCAGCCGTTACGCGCGGAAAGATACGAATTATCTGAAAGTAGAACTTTAGCAGGGCTTTTCTGAGTGCTCACTTTATCCCGAACCGCCTATATCAGGTTTTATACCGAAAAGGCTTGCTTGTTAGCATGTTTACTGGCTTTCTACTCATCAATGTCTATGGCCAATCGCAGCTGCTTTGTGTTGGGCATGTCATGCCCATAAAATTTAATGACTCATTCTGTTAAAAATAACTCGAATAAACTAACCTTAATTCATTGCGAAGCATTGCTGGACTGCCATAACCACATCCTTTACTTCGTTTATGCTGCAGCCAAGGTCTAGTTTACAATTTCCGTTTGCATTTCATATTCTTATTCGCTAAAACCGACTCCACTTTAATTAAAATAGAGGATAAGTGTTTCTTTTAGTTTTCTGTTACCCTGGTAGGTATCGTGCAAATACGTATACAAGGAAGAACGAAGAGATTTTATTTTTCTTGACAAAAGTTGCTACTGCATCCGAAAGACCCGGTGTGATATACCATATAATATTTAGAAATACAGAGGTAACCTATACGACGGCAAACTCAGTCACACAAGCCAGCAAAATGTATTCGCTGGCCAGCAACATGGCAGCAACGCCTACCACCAATCAGCGTAATGCGGCTGCCCTGCTAGCCGGCAGCCAGGCCAATAGGAACCTGCCGTAACATGCAGGAGCCAAACACACACGGGGCTTGTATCAACAGTCTCGCCGCTTAGTTCGCCCTTATTAAGTTAGCCACCACGTCATTTCACGTCTGCATTACTAATTAGTCTGTGACTATACATTGGTATAACAGGAGGCAGTAGAAAGAAAGCAACGTGTGAGTTTTAAGTTCCTACTGGGCTGTCGATGAAATCACATACCTTCCTATGCCCAGGCCATGAAAAATCACACACACACACACACACATATATATATATGCATGCCTAGGAATTTTACTGAAGGTAATTCTTAACATTTTGAGTAACGTTACATTTTCATCTGGACGCGCAGAATTTATTTAAGACAACGTAATAAACAAAAATTTAACATTTACAATTGACGAACTATTCTGTAGAAAAAATAGATGACGTACAGGAAAGAATTCTATGTGTATGTTTTTACAGGTGAACAATACTGTCGAAACGTATACTCACATTACGTATGATGAGGTCAATACAAGAAATGTTTATATTGTTGCGTGCCATGATCCTGGAGGCCAGTGGTCGGCGGCTGTTTCGTAACACCTTGAGGGCTGGCCGATGACTCAAAGCCCGGGTGGCTCATAGTGGGAAACCCGCCTAACCTACGTCATAGATACCTGTCCCAACTGCGTCTTAACCCTTCGAGGGCGGCCGACGTGACAGCCAGAACGTCCGAAACATGA